>LPNX010851524.1:393600-647511 GCA_001517045.1 Pseudotsuga menziesii
TTATGTAATTATTGAGCAATAGAGACAGAGCGTCGAACCTTTCAGTGGTCGACCTCTCTAAAAACATACGATCTTAATGATCTAGAATAAAGAAGAGTGTGAAAACAAGTTTTTTTTTATGATAAGTTTAGCAGTTTCAATGACCATGCATATATATCTTTGAATGAACATGCTGTTGGAGTTTTGGACTGATTAACCGAATGAGCCTTCACTTTTTAAACATAAATCCATTCCAAATGGCATGTATTATATGAAAATCATAACAAAATTGGAACAAACACCTACCTCCCCCAAATCGAAGATGTGCTAGGTCCCACTGTGCAAAAATAAAAAACAAGAAGAAGGTGTAGCTGCGACAGCAGCTGCCTTCGATTTCAAAGAAAATAAAACAGAATTTACTCAATGAACCCGATGCTCATCGAATAGGAAGACATTGTTTTGTTATCAACCATGTCATTAGTCAAAAGGTTCATAGAACAATTGCCAATATGAAACTAGATATTTGGCAAATAAGATTTGATGCTCATTTATGCACCGAGTGCATATGCGACATGTTGAGTTGTCAATTCACAAAAACTCTCTATCCTCCACATGTGATAACAAAATAAACCTGTAGAATTGAATTATAATAAGGTATACCTCTATCAAGTTCTTAAAGGCAAAGCAATCCTCCAAAGAGCGATCAATCGCAAACCATGATTGTATAGAAAACAACGAAGTGAAAGAATGAATAGAAAACCCAATCCAATGAAAATTCCCAACATTTTATAACATATGGAACCTACATGAGTAACACAGTTACACAAATCATTTAGATTATTCGTATAGTATATATAATCATGTATGCATAATCACTTACATTAGACTAGTACGAGCTTACTATACATCTATTGCTTCGTATCACTGATTAAAAGAACACAACTTAATCATAAAGCTAAAGATTGCATGGTAATCATAGTAACATAATATGGCTTAATACAAGTATACAAGTTATGGTATTTATTATATGCAATTGTAACATATTCTTGTTCGTAGCTAATAGATAAGATGTAACGTACTCTCCAAGTTATGATAATACCATTGTTTTCCACTGTGTTGCTTAGATATGTAAAAGGACAAATATTCAGTTGGTTGCATTCTACTTTTTGTTTCTATTTTATTTGCATATTAGGCGGGTTCTTTACAATATGCACAAAACTACCAATACTCTCTTAGTGTTTACTTAATAAAAAACAACTATCGCCGATGCGACTGAGTTGGCTATCTAACTCGGAGGGAAATTGGTATTGATGATTTGTGCAATCAAGAATCTAAACCTACATAAAAATAATCATACACACAGTATAGAAAAGGATAATAAGTGAAGAATCATATTCCATTTCGAAACCATCTTAGCCAAAGAACTATAGTCTTTTTCGTGCCTTCCCTAGTCGGTTAAACACTATAGTATTTTTTTATGGTTTTTTTCGCTTGGTTGATAAAAAACCTAGATCAGTCAACAATACATGCTCCATCGTTCATTGAACTACTACCTTTATGCCCCACTATTTTGGTAGGATAGGTTAGCGAGGTTTGGGCTGTAAAAGAATCAATCCCTCAATTGTGAGACAGTTTCATCAAAATTTGAAGAGCATTTGATGGGATTACAACATAATGGAAAACATTAAAATACAACAACTAACTTATTAACCAAATAATTGAGTTCTTGCTGGTTGGGGTTAAGAAACTGGTTTCATTGAATTAATAGTCACCCAACCTTTCAAATTACATATATTGTAACTAATTGGTCTTATTTTTAACACTCTTCAACTTCTTACCTAGATAAAAAATAGGAACAATAGGTGTGAATCCTACATTCAATGATAATTAAAAGATCCAAAATGAAAACAATAAGAATCAATTATGTCAAACATGTTCATCCCATCTAAGAAATTATTTGGAACATAATTGTGTACAATACCCATGAGGACAATAAGACCCCACTTGTGGGATCTATTAATGAGAGATTTTATATTGTCTGGGGTCCTCCAACAACAACAAAAGAAAATAAAATTGAGATATGGAATCTAGAGTAAGCGTGTTCTTGAATGGTCATGAGTTGGACAACGTTGGAGCAAAGGTCTTACATACGCGGTAGCAGGAGACATGGAAGACGAGTTCTCAACCATAGAACGAGATTAGGAGTCCTTACTAAAACAAAACTTAGGATGATACGAAAGTGAAAGTCATTACAACCAACAGTTTTATTATACCTGTATGGGATGCACTCGACTTCAAGATAAGGCCAACCGTCATAACGCTGGGGATATCGACTGGATTTGCTGGTGGTTAGAATGGTGATGCTATTGGTAGTACTATTTCTTCCATTTTACGTGTTTTTAACTATTCATTTGCCTATTTTATCCCTAGCATCCTGCCAATAATCCTGCAAAATAGTTCTACAAAGTAGTTTTATAAAAGGTTTATAGCTTTCTTTCATTTAGAAGTTTTAGAGGGGTCGATTTCCATCTCAAAAACTCATGAAAATTGTACCCATGGAGTCTATTTTTCTAATGGGTAGGCCATTCCACCATTTTTGTAGATCTTAGCATACCATGAATACGCTATTTTTGAGGTGATTTGTAGTTTTCTCATCAATTTTGAGTAGAAATTCACATGTGAATAGAAATGAAGCGTAATAGTGCTCACAATAAGGATATGGCCACTTATCCATGCGAAATCTCATGTTGTTGGTAAATCCCAATTGATCTACCACGGGATCATGTATCTTACCTAGTAAGAACCTGAATCCTAAACAGATCTTCTCATTGATGTGGGAATTTCCTCAGAACCAAGAGATAGCACATCGCTACAAGGAATAAAAGATACATTTTTGTTGACAGTAATGTGTTAAATTTTATGGTGGAATTATAATAAATGCTATATTGTCTCTTATCTCAAACGCTTTATTTGACCATGTTGATGACTTAATGACTTCAAATCATCCCTCTATTCTGGCGAGTTGGTTGAGTACTTTATTGTATTCATCAATTCTATCAGGTTCGTGGCTCTTTCTTCGCTAAAACGACATATTTCTATTGTTTGTTCTAGCAATCCGAATATGGCGTGAACATAATAAAATTTTCTCCGTTCTCATGGAAAAATAACCCAATTTCTGTTAAAATGAATTGAAGCATAATTACTGTAGACACATGCTCTTCTCTTATTGGGGGATCCTGACGCGTTCTGTAAATCGTTGCATCCAAATTGTGAGTTTGTTGAAACGATTGCCAATTCACTAGTGCAATGGTAATGTTGTTAGGATCAGTAGAAAAAGATTCATAGTTAAATGTGATGGGCACTCTTGATTTAGTGAAAAATGGAACTGCTACTGAATATATGCAATCTAATCACTAGATTTTGTGGCTATAGTCTAGGTCTGTGTGGAGCATCTCATCCGGACGGAGTGGCTGTTAATCGATAGATTATAGATATGTTTCTCTTTCAATATCCAGTTCTTTTAATATGCCAATATTGTTTCTACACAATGCTTGTAGCTCCATGTAGTCTATCTTTTGTTTTATTGACTTGTTTTAATGTTTTTGCAGGTTTATTTTCCAGGCTAGGAAAAATATGGGGTTGTTGCTACTCGAACCCAGCTGAGATACTATTGCAGAAAAATTTAAAGGGTTTTATCACACTCAACTAAAATTCAGTCGAGTGCAAGTGTGGAAAAGAATTAATTTTATGTTTGCAGGTTGCGCATGAAAAACGGAAGCGTAAAAGATTTACAACTATTTTTGCATGTTTGTCCAGAAAAGTTGGAATGTACACATCGAAAGATATGTTGAAAGATGCTGAGGGATATTTCTAGGCAGTTAGATACATGGGCTAAATGCCCCCATTTTTTACTCTGTTTGATTGACATGTATTATATTTTGACAGAGCTTTCCTCTGTTGTAAACACTTTGACTATGTTAAATTATTTATATAGTTATGCATTATATATATTTTTTATTATTTATGAGCCATATGAATGAAAAAGAAATGATGTTTTTTTTTCTATTTACATGTGTTAATGGTTGTATGATTATAATGCTATGTACTTGCAAAATTTACTTTTATTATGATGAATTTAATAGATGTCAATCTAGAATCTGATTTTTAGTATGATCTACAAATATATTTAAACTTTTAGGAATATTAATGAATTAAATGGATTCAAAGTGTCTAACCTATTGGGTTGAAACATGAATCAAAAGAGATGGAAAAAAATGTTTACTGTTTATAAGTCTAGCTAATAATTTTTTTTTACAATTTTATTTTCAAAATCTTAAAAAACTAAAACTAACACTTAGAAAACTAACAAAGAAACATTGTTTTTGTTTTATGGTTGATTTAAGTTTTTATTTTTTTTATCTGTATATATGTTTAATATTAGGTTTTGTTAAATTAATTTATTGAAAAAAAAACTAATATTAGATAATTAATTAAAAAACAAAGAAATATTATATATATTTTAATTTGTAATAGATATTCTTTTTAAATTTTGTTTTTAAATTTATTTTAAGGTATTCCTAGACTTAAACATGCAAATTAGAAATTTTTATTCATAAGAGAATTAAAAAATAGTAATTAATACTATTATAAATACAAATTTTAACAAATATAAACACTAAAGCAAATCAAAGCAAAGCATCCTAAATTCTATATTAAATTGAAGAAAAACTAAAACCTACCTATTTTACCTTAATTAAAAATTAAATATTATTTACATAAAATGAAATTTCCAATGTAACCATCTATCTCAAAGAAGTAAAAGAATGTTTACATACGATTTTACAAAATGAAATCTAATATATTCAAAAATATGCCAAATTAGGTATTGTAGATGTAAATAAAAAGAAAAACAAAAACAATAATCATTTAACATAATACTTGGAACCATTGTTCGATGCAGCTTTCGTTTTCATGATGATCACCTGAGATCCCTTCTTCATCCTCTTCAATCTCCATTTCGAACTGGTGTTCTTTATATGATATACATGATTCTTCAAATGTCGATTATTCCTTGTTTGCTTCAGGAGGAGTGATTTCATCATTGACTGCTATCAAGATCTCCTCTTCTAGAGAAGAGGAAGAGGAGATCCAGGTTTTTGTTAGGATCGGAGTGAGCTTCTCTAAGCTTATGCTCATCCTAAAATCATTTTACTGAAATAAAATCAAATGCTAAAAAGAGAAAAAAAATGAAAAACGAGTACATGACAAATGAAAAAAAAATACAAAATGGGTTAGTACAAAACGAGTGCAAAAATAAAAATAAAAAGTGCACAAAAATATGTACAAAACAAAAAAATTAACATATACAAGGTTAAAATAAAGTTTGTGTGAAATAACGGCTATCCCAAACAAATGAAAGCAATCCAAACTGTACACAATAAAAATGAAAAGGGAAAATTTGCATAAAAAAAATTCGCATTTGCAGAAAAAGAAAACACTTTGCAGAAAAATAAACACGCTTGCGAAAACAAAGGAACACCAAGACTTTGGGGCACCCCACTATACTGGATGTGCAGGTTCTTACCTCTCATCTTTCCATTCTCCCCTCCCCCTTGATGTATAATATAAAGGTAATCTATCTATCTATCTAAACTCTGATCCCTTTTAGCACCTCCTCGACAATGGCGCCAAAATGTTGGTGAAAAATATTAAACAATTTATAACATATATCCAATGATTTAATTATCAACTCGTAGAGATCATAAACTTAGAAGTGAAAGAAACATATATGTAGGATTGAAGTGATACTAACCTATTCTTCAACTGAAATTGAATCTAGTTTATGAAAACATGAAATTGTATGAAAATAAATCTAATTGCAAAAAACATGAAATTACATAAATTAAACATGGTAAAGAAATAATGAAATTTTAGATGTGAGCTCATGAAAAATCTATACTAACAATTCATAAGAAATAAATCACTAAAAAAGTATGTTAACAATTCATAAGAAAGCAGTCACTAAAAATCTATATTAATAATTCATAAGAAAGAAACCCAAACTAACATGAGAGAAATAAAAGGATTTGCATTAAAGTATCATCTCCATTACATAACAATGAAAATCTACTCTATGACTAACTCTCAAAATACATAAACTATTCTCTACTTCCACACCACTAGAGAGATCTCTCACAAAATGAGGAGAGAACCCTCCTATTTATACATGAATTCAAGATAACTAATCATAATTGCAATCCACTTTCCTCTCAACTTATCCCTTTAAATCCTCCCACATACCCACTTTTCTCTCAACTTATCCCTTCAAATACTCCAACAAATATGGGATGACATATTCTCTCCATATTTCCATAATCCTCTCCTTGAAATTAGCTTGAATTATCTTTTTCAAATCTTGAAAAGATGGAGAAAACATTTGGGAAGCTTTTGAATACTCCTTGGTTGAAAGCTTTCAAATATCCCTACATTACAAAGCTCACACAAATATTTGAGATATATATGAAAAATATATTAATCTCTAATATTTAATCAAGAATTATCTCAAAAATACTTAAAACAAATAATTTGGAAAATGGTATTATAAACCAGTATGTATCATGAAAGTGGTGGATATTAATGGTTTTATGGAAGGATAAAATAGGAATAAGGTGACAAATGGTATATGAAAGGTGAATACAATGTGGTATTTTTGCAACCCAACATATGCAATCCTATTTTTCTAACAAATATCTACTTGGAATCAAGATTCACAGCCTCCAGTGCCTCGACGGTGGTGAGATCCCGATAGTATAACCTATGATACAAAGAAGAAATCCATGGATCCAATAATGATGAATTTTCTTCTTCCTGTATCTAGTTGTAGAAGACTAAGACACTAGGCATAAAATTTACTGGTAGTTGTGTCCTCTGAGCTCAAATGGAGGTCTTTGGATGAAAAGTATATGCAACAATTGCAATTATGGAACATGAAAGATAACAATAGAAATTTCATAGCACAACAGACTTCATGGCTCAAAATATTGTGATTGTTAGAAGGGATCTGATACTAATTTGTTAGACTTGTTGGATTTTGGCACTAGCATATTCTTCAGAACCAAATTTACCAATCTGAACACTAATACATGCATAATCATAGTAAAAAAAACCATAAACACTGACATAATCATCTTTCATTTCATCATAAGTTTGAACATTGGCATTCTACGACAACATCATCATGGGATGATAATAATGCCTCTTTTCTTCGAGGATCCATTTCTCAAAATATTCATCCAAAGTTTATTAATTAAGTTCTTTTTTTATCAAAAATATTCATTTTTGTTTCATGTTCAACTCCAATATTTTTTTCCACAATATACATAGTATTTTCAAGCCAATTTTCAAAAAACCTTAGTTCATTATCTAAGTTTACTACCAATGTGACTAGTTTATTTTCATCATTTTCTTCGATTGTAATTGGTTGCTTATTGATTTCAACACCTGCAAACCTAAATACATTTGTTATATATTGAAATCAATCATTTTCATTTTTCTCTAGTAGTTGTTCTTCTTCGTTGGATTCTATTGCATGCTCATAAATAAGATTTTGATTGTTCTCATTTTGCTCCACTTCAAGTGTATCATATTCATATTCTTCACATTTTGATTTATTTTAGATTCTTCTTCAACATAGTGCCATCATCAACATTGGCTTCATTGTTCATATTTTATTTATCTCTCTTGCAACTTTAGTGCTTCCTTCAGGTAAATTTCTCAAACATGTAGCTATAGTGCAGTCCACTTCAACATAGTTTGTTTTTTCAATCTATTCCTCACTGAGATTCAATCCAACATAAAAAATAGTACTGTTATCATTGCATTGATCTTGAATTATGATGTTTGTAATTTATGTGCAATCTAGAATTTTTTTGTCAAATTCTACAATAAAATTGTAGTCTTAATCATCTTAAATTTCCTTCTCAATTGATGGTTGGTTTTGTATTTGTACCTGCACATTCATAAAAAAACAAAATTGGTATGAAAAAATATTCCCTTCACGGGCTTGGAATTTACTAGGTATTTTACTTTGTCTTCAATTTCTTTTTCACTTATATTTGTTCGATCTACGACACTGTTGGTGGAATCTTCATCAAATATACAAGCCTCTGCTTTATAAATGAGGTTGTTAAATCCTTTATCATCTCCACATGTTCTCTTGCATAGTGGGATTCCCAAATGCCAATTTATTTTCTATTCTTTGTTTTCGATGATTTCATAACATAATCATCTTGTATAGCTATTGCTATCCCATCATAATTTCTACCCCTTAAACAAAAAATTATATTCTAAATATTCCAACTTTCTTTTGTTCTTGTGGCTATTGCAATTTTAGGTAAAATAATCACATGCATAGCTTGATGAATGAGGCAAAATCCTGATGCATCATTATTTTTGTCTACTAATAAATTGTATTTCTGAGTTTTTGGCATTTCCTCATATGCTCCTTGATGGGTTTCTTTGAAACCATTCAATACTACAGTCCATAAATCATCAACAAAGAGCCTAGTTTTGTTTTGAATGACCAAATATCATAGTTATTTCCTAAGAAAAATGGGGGAAAATAAAATCATTACTCCAGGAATATTGTTACTTTCATTCAAATCCATTTGCTTCATCAAGTTTCTCAATACCTTTCCCTAGTATTTATGCAATAACTTAACCAATCTCTTTTGCATTATAAGTTTTCTTCTTCATTTCTCTGATCATTTTTCTATTTCTTATGTCTACTTTTTTTTGTCCTTGAGTTAAGATTTTAAAAGCTTACTATCAACCTTTTTAGTGATGAATTAACCGTAGAATAATTCCACCCACCTTGTTCTCATTTTCTTCATATGTCAACACATGACTCTACCTCTTTTTGTATTTTACAACTTCATGTTTTCTCCTTAGAGCTACAACTCTACGTTCATATTTTTTTAAATAAAACAACCTCTCCTAATGTGTGTCACATCCCCTCCCATCATCCAACCAATAGAGGGGGGAATGAATGATACAGGGGGGGTGCTAAATTTCACCCCTAAGGATGTATTACAAATTTCAAAACTAATTAGATGTGTGCAATGCATAATTCAAATACACAACAAAATTAAACTCTATCAATGCACACACACAACATGTTTATACCAGCATACTCATCACATGCGTAACATTAAAACAATGCACACAAATAAATTAATTTTCATGTTATTGTCAAGAATATCATTGAATAATTGATGTAGGGTTAGCTCATTCCGGTTAGCACAATGAACAATCATTAATAAGACATAAATTAAGCAAAAATAGATGCAATAATGAACACTTATGTTTTGATTGAAATTTCCCAAACAACTAACTATGGAAGAGAAACATTCCACCCATGCATAGGTATATGTCCAACCATTATTCTTTTAGATAATATATCACCCCTGAGCTAGCCTCTATATCAACTAAGGAGGAACTACTCAGTCTCACTCACAACCATAAGGAGAAATACTCATTATAAGGAAACAAACAACGAGGTTTCTCAAGCAATTAGGGAGGTAGGGAAGGTGATAGATAATTCAATTAGCTCAACCACAGAGCTACAAGAATCTTCATTTGACTTCAGACAACCTTCGAAACCCACAATAACCACCAAACCCAACATAAGGAAGGTCCCCTTCTATACTACAGAGTCCATCAAGCACCTCTTCCCTCCAGTATTATTTATGGTGGGAATAGAAAGGTCCAAGATTCCAAATCTTTTGAGATTCTTTCCTTCACTAGGTTTTTTGTTGATGTATTTGTAACTTCAGAATGTATTCATTCATAAATATTATGTATTGTACCCTGTAGTTTATTCCAGGATGTGTCTATAATGTAATTGAGTCATGTCATACCATGATGTTTATTCCAGAAAGTTTCTATAATATAAACAAGTCGTGTCAAGTCATTGTGGGTAACCCTCCTATTGGTCAAGGGTTTATGTCCCTGCAGTTGTGAGGCCCTAGGGTTGTTGGACTATCCTAGAGAAGTTGACCCTAGGTAATTCATTGTAAGTCATGGCAATAGTCCCCACCATTTTGTTAAGGATAACCCTCCTTCTTGGTCAGAGGAGGAAAAGTCCCCACAAGTTGTGGGGCACTAGGCTTATTAGACACTCTTAGAGATGTCAGCTCTAGAAAGTAATTGTTAAGTGAGGCTCATATATTGGAGTGGGTTTCAAGTGAACGAAAGAATATAAATAGAGAGTGAGCCTCTCTATTTATAACACACACACTCACTCATTGGGGTGCATGAGTGAGAGAGGAGAAGCTCTCTCAGTGTGAGAGAGAGAACAAGCTGTGGAGATCATACTTTTTGTTTTTGGGTTTTATTGTTGCCATTGGTGCTCATTCTATCTCTGAGGAAGTTGCAAGGTTTTCTCCTTTATGGTTTCCCTGAGGAAAATTCTGTGTGTCTCTTGTGTTTTATTGTTGTGCATGTTATTCTCTCAGTTAAAGATCCTAAGATCATAATGCTAGCTTAGAATGATAAAAATATAACATGGTATCAGAGCTAACCTAAGAAGAAGACATTGTGCAGCTGCAGAAGATAGGGATTCTTACTTTTTGGGTCCCTATCCACAATCCATCAGCAAAAGTATGCTAGGATGACTCTCGATTGAAGGGCACATCTTTTTGTTGAAGCGGAATTCAATTCCGATCATTTTCAATTTTTGGTGCGGGAAATTAGGGCTTTCTACAAAAGAGGAACTTTTGAGTGAGCCCGGAATAGGATTTTTGTCCTCATAAAAATATAATTTTAGTGACCTATATCAATATTTTTGTTTGGGTATAACTTTGAAAAAGTCAAACCCTAGTTTGACCCTGAGCTGAAAAAAAACTAAAATACTAAAACTTATATGTTTTGGTACATTATCTATATCTTGTGATTGGCCAAGGGTCAGGACCAGAAAATCATAAAGGATGAATATGCAATGCTGATGTACACGGTATCCAAAATTCATCCTCATATTCACTATATTCTGGGAGATATGATCCCTGCAAGTTAGGGTTCCAACCTCTTCCATGATTCATCCCTAAACAGGACACCTGGGGAGAATTGCTATATATTGGGATACAAATGTCCAAATGAAATTTATGAAGATGTTATAGAATGGGAATAGAATTTAATTTCTATGGGCTGAATTTCAGACCCAGAATATGAAACAGTGACACATGGAAGTCCGTACAACTTTTCTTTTCTGAAACGTCCTGGAACAGTTCACCTTGGGAAAAGGATCATAAGTCTGAATTTGGTGAAACCTATGGTATTGGAACAGGAACATGCATGGCTACCTCAGTGTGAATGTTTAGTCATAGAGGAGCATTAATTTTGGAGATACCATAGAAGCAGTATCAGGCATTTCTGTAGAAGAAATTTGAAAACTAGGGCTTCCTGTTCTAGGAGATTCCCTCCACTGTTTTGAGAAAAGGAGTATATTGGATAGCTCAGATTTAAGATATATATCTTTCTATCCAATCAGCTCTAAAATATTCCAAGTTTTGAAAATTACGATTTCTCTAAGAAACCCTAGATCAGCCAGCTTCGGAACCAGGATGGACACCTCAAATCGGTAAGATCTAATCTTTTGCTATTTACATTTGAGGTTCTCATTTCAAAGTGATATATCACATCAGCTTGATGATAAGCTTAGTGAAGTTGACAACTTTGAAGCATTGAAGTATTTGATCTCTCTAAAGAAAATGAATTGGACACCAACATGAGTAGAGAGGTTCTAGTTCTAGAGGGAGATAAGGCTCAAAGCCTTACACAAGAAGAACTTGGTCAAGGCCAAGAAGATCATTGTTGATTCAATCAAGGATCAACCTGTACCACAAGTGTCTTATCTAAAGACACTGAAGATGTTTGATTCCTTAACCAATCTATTTGAAAGGAAGAACATAAATCAGAATACGACTTTGAGAAAATAGTTGAAGAATGTGAAGATCCAGAATGCAGAGAACATACAGTTATGCTTTACAAGGATCTCTCAAATAAAAGAACAAATTGAAGCAGTAAAAGAAGAAGTGGAGAATGTAGAAGTGGTGATAGCCACCTTGAATGGCCTCCCAGGATCATGGGATTCATTCATTCGAATAACGTGTGCTAGAAGGAAGTGATTACTTTCAGCAGACTCTGGGAAGAAGAAGAAGCTCAACTAATAATAAGAGAAAAGAAGATGGGAGCAACTGAAGATCAATCTCTCAACATCCAAAAAATATCACTCAAGCGATGATGAATATGAAGAACATCTTATACACCTTATCATTTGGATAAGAAACGATGCTATTATAAATGAAGAAGACGATGAAGCAGAAGGATCAAGAAGGAGTCTACCCATGAAACAAATAAAGATAAGTATTCAATTGTCATTTCATGATATTGTTTTGTTATGCATTTGTTTATATTCAGTTGATGTATTATGCATGATAGAATGTTTTCATTAATGATAGTATACTACTAATATGCATGTGATGGGTAAGTAGCTCGCGGTGCTATATAAATCTCCATTTCTACTTATCTAGAATGAAACCTCTTTGCTGACATATTGGATTAGTGCACAATCTCAATGTTGTCCTGGTAGAGATGGAAGGCATCTAGAAATGTTTCCATGAGATATGGAGGAATGTTGTATTGGCTAAAATTAGTTGCATGATCATATATTTATGCATAAGAATTTTCTAGTATGAATATTCCTTATGAAATGTTTCTAACCATACAAATGCATTTGAATTGTAGGAAAGATCACGTACATAATCACCTACAAGCAAAGAAGGATGAGACTTGTTACAAAGAACAGGTGATGACATTTCAAAATGAAGAATAATATGATGAATGCAGTGACATCATTGATGCAGAACCTTCCAGCCATGAAGAAGTAACCAAGAAGAAAGGGAAGACCAGTTCAAGAAGAATGATGTCTAGGGTGCAGTATAGATACATGAAGGAAACTTCATAGTTCCATCATGAAGTAGATGGAAACATCATGGGATATAGGGCATAGACTACAAAGAGACATTTGCAGCTAGTGGGAGTTGAGACACATGACAGGCAGAATCATGTGTGTAAATAAAAGAAGGCCTTGTATGAGTTCAGAAGACACCCATGGGATAACACATACATGTTGAGCTTGATGAATATCTAAACCTTTTCTACAAGTTTGATAAAGGATGACAAGCTCAAAAATAGGTGTAAGAAGAACGCTTTCAAAGATAGAGGATCTTGGTATCCAGTGACCCTAGATGGATACATAGAATATTCGTAGCCGAGGAAGCTACTTGTCACTCCAGTACATAATGTTTCAGTGCATAGAGTATGGAAGATAGAGGGAGCATGATGCTTCAGAGGGAGTGACTGTAGAAGATCCTGAGGTTCAACATGGCACAACAGGATGGATAGATTACTGATGAATCTAGGATTTACTGAGAGTAAAGTGGATTCCAACCTTTGCTTCAAGGTTGAAGGTGGAAGACCAGTGATGCTCCTATTATGTGTCGATGCAATACGTTCTAGGCATGGAGGTGTGTAAAAGGGAAGTATGCAGTAGAGATCCTGAATAGGTTCACGATGATGGACTGCATGACCACACCTATGGAATCAAACCTGAAGCTATTGAGTGATGCTTCATCAGAAGCGATTGATGCTACGATGTATCGTTAGATGATTGGGTCCTTGATGTACCTGACAAACATGAGACAAGATATTTCTTTGTTGTGAACACCTTGAGCCATTTCCTAACAGATCCGAGAAATGTTCACTTGATTGCTACAAAGCATATTCTGAGCTACCCGAGGGGTACAATTGATTATGGGCTCAAGTACGAGCCGAATGAAAAAATTAACCTAGAAGGTTATGTTGATTCAGATTGGGTAGGAAGTGCCATCGATAGGAAGAGCACTTCATGGTGTTGCTTCAGTATGGGATCATGTGTGATCTCTTGGTTTAGCAGGAAGCAATCTTGTGTGGCACTGAGTACAGCTGAAGCAGAGTATGTCATAGCTTGTTCAATTGGTTGTGAGTATGGATGAGGAAGCTACTATCTAATTTATTTGATCTCCAGATGGATGCTACTTGTATACATTGTGACAACCAGAGCTACGTGAAGTTGTCAGAGAATCCAATGTTCCATGACAAGTCGAAGCATATCGAGATCAAGTATCACTATATCATGGATATGGTGCAAAGGGCAGCATTGAAGCTCTAATATGCTACGTCAAAGGAATAGATAGATAATGTGTTGACAAAGCCATTGGCTAGGGTGAAGTTCGAAAAATTTAGGGAGAATATTGGTGTTCTCTAGATCAAGGTTTCATCCAAGGGAAAATGATGAGACCCAAAGCAATTCTAACATCAGAGGATTGGTTCCTACATGATCAGAAGTAAGCGCTAAATGCCATTCTTGGAATGGAGGAACCTGGTCAGTTACTAGGTAGCTCAGTCTGGGACTGGGGGCCATTTTGATATGACTGTAGGATTGGTTCCTACTTGATTAGATGTGATTGGAAGCCCTTTCAAACATGCATGTTGGATTGGTTCCTCACATGTGTCGGATGTAAGTGTAGATCCCTTTCAAACATGCATGTTCGATTGGTTCCTCACATGTGTCGGATGTAAGTGCAGATCCTTCTCGAATATGCATGTTGGATTGGTTCCTCGCATGTGCCAGATGTAAGTGCGGAGCCCTTTTGAACATGTATGTTGGATTGGCTCCTCGCATCTGTCAAATATAAGTGTTGATCCTTTTTCAACATGTATGTTGGATTGGTTCCTCGCATGTGTCAAATGTGAGTGCTAGGCCTTTCTGACAGGGTTGTGGGATTGGTTTCGACATGGTCAGGTGTGAGTGTTGGGAATGCCTTTCTGATATGATTATAGGATTGGTTCCTACATGATCAGATATAAGTGTTGGACAGGCCATTGTGACTTAGGGTCAAATATAAGCACTGAATAAGACCTACATGGAGGCTAGGCCTAGAAACAACATGAAAAAAGGTTGGATCTGTAGAACTTCCTGTGACGAGAAGAATCATGAGATAGCACCCGTGATGATGATATAGAAGTGATGATCTAGATCAAGTGATGATCCAGATCTAGTGATGATGATCCAGATCTAGTGATGATGATCCAGATCAAGTGATGATCTAGATCTAGTGATGATAATCTAGATCGAGTGATGATCCAGATCCGATGGTAAAGATGACTTGAAGATGAATATGAATTGAAGATGGGGATGACTTGAAGGTGAAGATAATGAGGACTCGATGATGATATAGATGATAAATAAAAGAAGACTTGTACTGATAAATTGTGTCAAGAGAATACCTTCCTAGTTAAGAGGGAGTGTTGATGTATTTGTAACTTCGGAATGTATTCATCCATGTATCTTATGTATTGTACCCCGATGTTTATTCTGGGATGTGTCTATAATGTAATTGAGTCATGTCATACCATTATGTTTATTTTGGAAAGTTTCTATAATATAAACAAGTCATGTCAAGTCATTGTGGGTAACCCTCCTATTGGTTAAGTGTTAAAGTCCCTGCAGTTGTGGGGCCCTAGGGTTATTAGACTATCCTAGAGAGGTCGACCCTAGGTGATTCATTGTAAGTCAGGGCAATAGTCCCCACCATTGTGTTAAGGATAACCTTTCTTGTTGGTCGGAGGAGGAAAATTTCCCACAAGTTGTGGGGCACTAGGTTTATTAGACACTTCTAGAGATGTCGTCTCTAGTAAGTAATTGTTAAGTGAGGCCGACATGTTGAAGTGGGTTTCAAGTGAAATAAAGAACATAAATAGAGAGTGAGCATCTCTATTTATAACACACACACTCGCTCATTGGGGCGCATGAGTGAGAGAGGAGAATCTCTCTCAGTGAGAGAGAGAGAACAAGCTGTGTAGATCATCTTTTCTATTTTTGGGTTTTACTGCTGCCTTTGGTGCTCATTCTATCTCTAATGAAGTTGCATGGTTTTCTCCTTTATGGTTTCCCCGAGGAAAATTCTTTCTGTCTCTTGTCTCTAGTGTTTTATTGTTGTGCATGTTATTGTCTCAGTTAAAGATCCTAAGATGATAATGCTAGCTTATAATGATAAAAATCTAACATTTTTCAAGCAATTATAACTTCTAAAATATTTCCCACTTCAATCCTCTCTTGGATTTTCCCCCAATTTTTCCATTTGACTTTGAATCATGAAATTAGACTTCCAAGATTGTAAATCTACGTCTTCCTATGGATTTTATTGATGTTTATATTCTCATATTTTGTCATGGTTTGTACCTACCAACTCTGAATTGGATTTAATTACTTCCCATATGAATTTCTAGGTGATTTTCACACTTGAAAACATGGGTTCTTTCTGCAAATTTTTACTGTTGGGAATGCATGGAAAGCTATAAATTGATCTATGGTTTTTCAAGAATGGAATGGGGAGGATGAAAAATTAATTCTCATGATGAGAAATTAATTATGGGTCAAGTAAACTATTTCCATACTCAACCATATGAATTTCTGAGTTTTTTCATTCTCCATTAACGCATGTGCTGATTTCCAGGCTACCATCTTACAACAAGAATAAATCTAAGCAAGGAAAGTCAATATCGGTTCTCACGTGACATTAGCAAACACATGGTTCAATCCCACAACCCACTCAAATCTCCCTATTGGATACACATGCCACCCTCATTTACACAATTTTACAATTTTCCATGGCTTACTAGCACATGGCTAGCAAAATATAAAACATTTTCATCTAAAACCCAAGCATTCAGTAGCGGTGCCTTGGCCTGGAGATCCACTCTATGAAATCGTACATCAGATATACAAAATATTTTCATATAAATCCAGTGTATTCTAAGGGTCAAAATGGGGGTATTACAATGCGACTCAACCAAGTAAACATGAACCAGAAAAAACACTATATATTTACTACATCCAAAACTTCATTCCCTTTTTTAAATTTTCCTTTCTCATTCGAGCCACGACACAGTTTTTCTTCTTTTATCACGTGACCTCATTTTTTTATATTAAACTTTAAAAAAAATATCTCCTTCAATATTTACTTTTTTTTCACTATCTTCACTCCAACAGTTTTTTAGGCCTTTCTCTTTTTCCCATTACCTCTTATTTTTAAATTTTTCTTGTTTCCCTTTAAATCAATCAAGAAAAAATTATCCTTTTTAAAGAAATATTTTGGCTCAAGAAATCCTTCCCCCTTTCTAAGATAAATAATGGTGTGCACCTTTAACCAAGTTTAATATTTCGATTTCCAACAAGTATCCATAGATTTGTTAGAATTAATTAATTAATCCTCCCTTGATCACAATAGTCTATTTTTATTTTCCTATATTAGGAGTTCATTGACACTTCATTAGTGCCATGGGGGACTCATCTGGGGCCCATATAACACTTTATGTGCCTGTCTTTATGAGTTTAGGAGATCTAGGGACCAATCCCTATAATTTAGGAACCCACTCTAAGTGCCACTAGCACTCACCAGTAGTTAACCATAGTCGGTATTCAATTATGATGACTTATGCTTTGATTACCATAATTAGTTCACTTTCATTCATCCTGGTGCCATTTTGCATGATTTAAGGGAGGTTGGTAACCTTTCCTTACCAAAATCAATCGTTTAACTGTTTGTGATCTGATTCAATTATTCGGAGTTGCATTACTGAGCTCTAGTGGTGATTTTCCCACACCGAGTTAACACCAAATTCAATATAGATTGGTGGATTTGAATCCTACCTAAGGAATTAAAATTTTTCTATTTTTAACATCATTGTATTACGTGCAATTTAGTAATTTATGGATGTAATGCTATTCTTCCAATTTTGTCTCTTTGTGTGTGCAATTTTGTCATGAATAATTGATCAGTGATTACTAAATTCTTCCTCTCCTATGAAACCTTCTTTTCAAAGTTAATTCATGCAGGTATAAATATCATCATCTTAGATAAAATTAAACATGGTATCAAAGTAGGTATTTACGATAGATTCAAATGTTGGAAACTTCCATTGATTCTCAAGAAGCAATTGCGTTCCACATAATTTTTGGTATTTTTTCACTGCTCCATTTGGATTCAGTCTAGAGAAGTATAGCTAGGTGTTATGCACCCAGAGAAAGTGCACATTTTGAAGTGGAGACAGTTTGAATTTGATTGATGTCAAATTGAAGTGTTTTTGCAGTCTTTTTGCAGGTAAATTGATTATTTTTTGAATAATTAGTTGTTTTTGAAACTATAAGATGGAAAATTCAGCAACTTTGACACTCAGAATCCTCACACCCTTAAACTATATTGATTGAAGGCATGATATGCATATAGTCTTGCTCAACAAGGGTCTGTACATGGTCACAATGGGAAGAGAGGTCAAAATCTAGTAGCCTCTTAAAACTTAAAAGTACCTGAATGAACTGGATGACTCATTTCGCTTCATGTGTATCCACATATATATGGATCTAATCTTCCATGTTAATGGAATGATAACTTTAAAAGAAGAATGGGATAATATTGAGTCCTTGTTTGGAAAGAAGGATGAGATAAGGGGCCATATTTTGGAGAATGAGATGATAGCACTACATCCCAACAATTTGAAACTATACAACATTTGTTTCTAAAAATTCAAATATCATGTCATGCAATTGAATAAGTGCAGGATTTAGAATAAGGATGAGTAATTGGTACTCTCCATTATGAGAAAAATCAGACCAGAACTCTTAGTGTTTGTATCCACCTTTCACTCCAGGAAATTGAAACTCCTCATTGGTGAGTTCCATCCCTTGATTCCTTCAAAAAATCTATAAAATAGGAACTAGACAAGCTGATACAAATGGGAGCCCTCAGAGCCTCCCCAAATCAAGCTCTCTTGGTTGGTGAGATAAACAATGCACAAGAAAGGAGGAAGCATAAAAGAAAATAAAAGAGGAACAATGAATTTGAACCTAAAGAATAGTTTGATCTAGAAGATGAATCCCTGAGCTCTAAGAAGGACATAGATCATAGGTTTAACAAGGGAAAGTTATCCTACTGTAAGAAAGGAAAACATACAAAGAAAGGTTGTATGAATAATATAGTAGTTCATATGTAAAGACTCCTTGAGAAGCACAATATTTCCATCCATGAAGGCGCAAGGAAGGATGACTTTGGAGATAAGACCAAATATCATGAGAGATTCCATGCACTGAATGATGGATTTTCAATATCTCATGTCTTACTCATTGATTCAAGAGCCTCAAATCACATGGCTTCATCCAAAGAATCATTCTTTTCATTACAACTTATCGATGGTCCAACTATTCAAATGGAAGCTAACACATAAATCCAATATGAAGGTGTTGCAGCTGCAACCTCTACCCCAATTTTTTTATTTTATTTTAGGGCCCCCCTTAATTTTAACTTTTGATCTTGCTTGGTTTTATTTTCTCCTTATATTTTTACTTTTCATGACTTAAATTTTTATTTGAAACAGGTCTGAATGGTTTTGTTTTTTGCACCAACAGAAAATTTGTTTTGTTTTTTGCACCAAAAGAAAACTTGTTTTGTTTTTTGAACCAACATAAAACTTATTTTGTTCCAACGTATCGAAAGAATTATCGACTCTCTGCCGACACGGCAGAGGAAACATGGACTTGCCATCCACTTTCTTCCATTCATTTTAGCGATGTAGTTTTGGATTTTTTGTCGACACTTACTTTCCATCCGCTTATTTTCCCAGTTGATTTTATATCTTTTGCTCGCAATTTCAGGCCTGATCAGACTTTTGTTCGACTTTTCACCCAACAGTTGCATATGTTTTCAAAAGTTCGAACCGATGCATCCGACTGGTTTTCATTTGGAAGCTGATGGTTCTTCATCAAACCATTGGTCGAATCCTGCCAACAGTGGTGGCTATATTTTCCTTTCGATGCTAACGTGGTCAGATCGTTTAAGTTTTAAGTGTTGATCGAGGAACTCTTCATAATTCTTCTGATGGCCCTTGTGGTTGATGTTTCCCGCAGATTTTTTCGATAGTCCTCAAAATTTTGTTTTCCTTACCAAAGAAAGCGATGAGGTTTATGACTTGGAGCCAATTTTTTGTTGCCAAAGCCTTCAGATAAACCAAATAGACGTTGTTATTGTGATTGGATTTTGATGAAACGATCCAGTAGCCATGGAAAAATTTGGATTTCATAACCGATACTGTGGGGTTTTTATTTTTTGTTTCTGGATGATTTTGAAGCAAAAAAATTATGTATAAGGTTATTTTTATTTGGTGATCAACGACGTTTCTCTCTTACGAATTCAATGCCCCAACAACTCATTTATTGCATGGATTTTTATTTTTCTATATATAGCATTAGGGGTTGTTGTTACGGTGTGTTACGGCTATTTTTTTGGTACTGCCCGTTTTCAGTGCATCCTAAGGAAGATTACCACTTGGATTCTACACAACATTATTTAAGCCAAACCTTTCACCAACCTTTGAGCTCAACAATGGAAGGTAGGATCCAATCCTTCTCGTGTTTCTTATGATTAGTAAAATGATGTTTGAATATTTTCTATTTATGGGTTTGGGGAAATAGCATGTTTGGTTTTTATTTTTTAGGCTAGGGTTTTTGGTTTTCATTTTTTTCATTGAGGTTTAAAGTATGTCCCTCAACCTCATAAGGATTTGTTGGGTTATTTGTCCTGACCTCCTTGTTTTTCAGACCTACTCTACAATCAACCACAATTTTTACCTTCTCCCAATCATTTCCTTCTCCAACACCATTCAGAACTCAGATATGGGTAGCTCAAAGACCTGGCTTTGTAATGATAAGACTAATATGGGTCGAGTTTTTTTCACCCTCATCCTTGCCTGGTTTTTTTTCATTTGCGGTGACAAGGGGATTAATGAAGCGTGAGCTGAGAAGGTCGTTGTGTTCCTTTGGGCTTTAGCCTAGGTTTACCGTTGAAATATTTTTTCCTTTTGTGGTTGTTGATGTGGTTTTAAGGTTTCAGGAACGACTGATATTTGTTTGAGTTGTCACTATTTCTCTGGGTTGCATTTGCTTGGGGAAATTTGCATAGGTTTTTCAAACTCTATCCTTGGAATTTATCCTATACCATTTTATAGAGGATCAAAATTTTTGGAGTTCGAGCTCCCAAAGATGCAGATAGAACCAGCACTTGAGTTGATCGTTTCCTTTCGGGTTTAACCTTGTCAAAATTTTTTTATGATGGAGGAATCGGTAAAAAAAAAGATATATTGATTACTCTCCATAAGTGCAGATTTTTTTCAAAGAGAAAAATTGATTTTGTTTGCTAAAGCTTTCCTGTATATATCAATGTTTACAGTAGTTTTACATGAATGCATGTGGTTTATGACTACAGGGACATTGAGTTATGTTTTATGTGATTTTTTTACAGCCTCAGTCTTCACACAACACCATGCCCAAGAAGAGAAAGAAGAAATCCAAATTTACTGATGAGGATTCGAACGTAGAAGTCGTGCCAAAGATAGAAGTGATTTATGAGGATGCCAAAGTTGTCACTGAAGCGGTTTTTGAGTTCAAATCGGGATAGATATACCCCATGATCAAAGATCAGAAGGTCCCAGATGCATGCCTAGAGGATATTCCCATGTATGAAAACATATTGACATATGGAATCATGAAAGTAACCACACAACACAAGATTTTTCCTTGCGCCAAGGTGATCGGCTAGATTTATCCTAAGGCAGATGCAGGGGATATGATCATGTATAATTTTGAAGGAAAATGTTTCACCTCCTTTACCCCCACATACATATCAAAATATTACAGTCTACCAGTCTCGGAAGTCAGCATGACTGACGATTGGATAAATGGTTTGAGCATAGATTACATCGGGTGTGCAAAGATGACAATGGTAACCGGAAACGCATTTCGACAGAAGGGATCTAGTGAATATGAAACTTCCATCCTGCACACTCCATACAGACTTGTACCCCTGATGCTTAATAGGATGTTCAATAGATCCAATGGGAAGTTTTATAATATAAGCTGGATCCCACTAATTTATCATATGACCATGTAAAGAACTATGTTCCACTAGGAAGAAATTGTAGCTAATAGCTTGTCTTCCTACATATCTGTTGCTTTTGGAGGACTGGTCTAATGAAATTACAAGTTCTACATGGGGTCATTTTTAATCGACTGTATACTTTTCATGCACCCATTTGGGAAGTTGAACTGCAGCTGGAAGGAGGGAAAAACACTGATTTACACTGCATACCATATTTTATGGGCCCATAAGTATCACAACTTCTATAAGCTAATCTGTGAAGAAATTATGATGCCAATTTACCCATTGATATTCCTCGAAGAGTGAAAATGTATGTCGAAAGGTGCACTGGAAGTAGTAAGTGAATACGAGGATTAATTTTTCTCTAAAGAAGGTAAATCTCTGAGAATGTATGGACTAGAGCTCCTTCATTGCTTCCCAAGTATGCCACAGATTACATTGTCCATAAAGAGATGGCAATATAGTTTTTTTTGGATGGATTCGGTAATTTTATCTTTGACATCAAGAAGGAATCCTATCCACACATTCCTTTATATTTCGATTTTTACAAGTTTTCAAAAGTCAAAAGTGCACCAGAATTCGTGAAGGAACTAGAAATCTTCCACTTCGATGAGAAAATTTTTCACAGGAATGATTCTCAAGGAATGGTTGTTGCTCATTGTGCAATTGTGAAAGTGAGTTTTGAATACTCTAACTACTGTGATAAATATGAGGAGATTTTCAAGAATTCCTCCAATATTACCGCTCTGAAGAAGAGGTTCAAAAGGAAAATAATAGTTTTAGGAGGAAAATGAAACAACAACAGTACTACCAAACAGAAAAGACAGGAAGAAGAAGATTCCCATAGAGAAAAGGAAGAAGAAACACGAAGACTACTTGAGGAAGCAAAGAAATTAGCAGCTGAGGGGGCTTAAAGAAAGAGGAAAGAGGAAGAACAAAGTCAAATAAAATAAGAACAAAGGCAAAGTGAAGCAAAGGAGAGGATGAGAAAAGAATCAACTGGAAAAGAGAGAGAGGCAGAGAATGTAGCATAAGAACATAGGAGAAAAGAGTAAGAAGAGAAAGATAGAGATAATCAAGAAATGGATAATGCCGAGGACAATCCTAAGGAGCTTCCTTCTACCTATGGAGACATAATAAGAAGAGGTTGTCTCCATTTTTCATATGTAGGGATAGTACCTTTCACCCCATCTAAGAAAAATGCAGTTGCATCCCTGGATAAAGGTTGTTTTTGACCCTAAAAGGAAAGCCATTGTTCGAAGGGTTGAAAATAAGTTAAAGGTAGGAACCCATCCTGAGGTGAATACTATTACAGAAATACCAGCCATGAAAGGTACTGATGAAGATCTAGAACTTCTAGCCTCAATCGGTGTAGCAGCTACACAAGAAAATTCTTATAATGTGGATAAATTGAAAGAAACTATATATAAGTACAAGGAGAAGATGGTGAGATTCAAGGACACTTTGATGAAAGAAAGGGGTGAAGGATGAGAAATGAAGATAAAACATGAGGCTACCCATTTAGAGTTTGAGAGGCTTCGGGAGGCTTATCGGGTCTTAGGATTGGAAAAGGAGGCCTTGGTACTGTCAAACACCATCATTGATGGAGAAAAGAAACACCTAGAAGGTAATATTTCAGGGATAGAGGCACAAAGGGATGCAACAGATAAACAAGCAGAGTTAAAATATCGATGTGCAAATTTGGAGGAACAAAATAGTTCTTTGTAAGTTCAGCTTAAGACAATAAATGACTGGAAAATTGATATCACCCCTCTCCAAGAGCATGCCCTCCTGATCAGAAGAAAGATATATTAGGTACATTTAAAACTTGCAGATGAGGTTCACAGGATTAAACAAGAAGAAACCAGAATGAAAGATATGTTAGTGATATCGACCGACTTCATGACAAGAATATTGGAGATTGCATAAATTATTCAAGGGAATTTGACCTGGACAGAAGCTAATGTAGCATGGCTGGCACATCTACCACAAAAGACTCTTGATAACTTGAACATCGAGTTCAAAATTATGGATTTCAGCATCAAATATGCTACAAGATTAACTTCTAGTGTCGAAAAAGCATTGGAGAAATGTGTGTATTTTTATAAGAGAGTGCTCACAACACACAAGAGATGCCAACCCTCTATGACAAAATGAATCCAGGAGTTTCCAGAACATGAGGAACACTTGAAATACCTATAGGAAAGGTTGCATGAGTATGATATTAGGATATAGCATGTTAAAGGAATTACTAAGAAAGCAGTAAAGAGTTTCGTTGCACAAGCCATGGTCAATAATTTCCTGATTGAAGATCAGCTCAGATTAATTCCCCCTAGAGCAGCAGAGATAAAGTTGTAATTGGAAATCCATGAAGTAACAGTCACATTATTGGAGTCTATGGACTTCAATACCATTGCTGCAGAAGCCGCTGCATGGAAGGATTTCATTGGAGGGTTAGCAGGGCCCTCCAAAGTTTTTCTTATGTGGATGTGGCATTTTTTGTAAATTATCTCTTTTTATTTGTATTTTCCTGATGTAGGTCACTATAGGACAAAATTTTGTAATCGAAGAGTCAAGGAAGCCTAGAAGGATGGGGTAACTAAAAAGTCACTTGTAAATGTATAAATAAGGGGGGTTGAATATCAGAAGGGGGAATTTTTCTGGCACACATATGCCAAATCTATTTGTATAAGAATTACTTCTTTTATAAATAAAGGGACTGCAATTTTTCTAGAGGAAGGACTGTATGAGTTTCAAAACAGGTTTTTTGTATCGCTAAATGATGAATTATTTATGTTTTGGCATGTACAATCTGTGATATCATTCTAAACTTGCTGAATTATTTCTATGTTTATGAATGATTTCATTTTTGTGTTATGAATCTTGTGCAATAAATGAGTGATGGATGTTTTAACTTAACAAAGCTATCTTTGTGTTATCTTTCTGTCGTGTTTATTTATGAAGAACTTAATATCTACCTGTATGATTCTACATGCAAACAATAAAGTATATTACTCATTTTGATATAAACTTTTCTCCCTTGGGATAGTTAGAATAATTTACAATAGACTAGTTGTTTCTTTGCTTTTAATATAGGAGGCTCTTACCCACTAGTCACTTGCATTTAATATAGGAATTGTATTTCATCAGAAGATATAAAATTACATAAATGGTGGACTGGGACACAACTAGTAGAATAGATTTAAATCGTTCTTTTAACTCTATGGTAGCCATGCCACTAAATAGATGGATTCCACATTCCAAATAGTAAACGATCTAACTGGGAACGGTTATTGGGGAGAATCCCTACTGTCGGTACCTAATATTTTCCAGGAATTAACAGAAGGGAAGTGTGAAATGAAATTAGAGCATGGAGTGTTCAATAACATCCTATATGTTCCCTCCTTAGAAGATAATTTCTTGTATGTATATCAGATGAGTCATAGATTCTCACCAAAGCGAGTTGTATTTGGTCCTAACTAAATGGAGATCTCAGATATCTCAACTAGGAATTTGATAGCAAAAGGTGTTGCAAACCATGCCTCCAAGGGATATGAATTCTCACACTTCCTTCCATACTTAGATCCAGTGCACTCTCAGCTGCCATTTCAAAGGGAAGGTAAATTCATCCTATCTAAACCTTTTTCATATGATAATTTTTCCATTTGTGTTTAATATTCATAATCTAAAGCAGAGGACCAAGTTGAATCAGTTTATGGAAATCAAGATGAAGTCTAATCAGATCTAGATCCAAATATGGTCCCTACTCCCAATCCTAGGCCTAAATGGGCTCAAAAGGTTATTGAGGCTACTCATAACATGAATAAAGAGTCATATGACATGAGAATGCATAACAAGATTTTAGTTTCATAATGAGATCCTTACTCTATGTTAACCAAACCCACTTCCCTGAGAGAGGTGCTACAAACTCCTCAAGAGATACTTCATGATGGTAAGGTCCAATCAATAGTTTTGCTCACTGAAGAACAATGAGACATTAGTTCCTATCACTCAAATTTAAAAATTGGAAGGAAAAATCTACATTCAAAATACTAAGGGGTACACTTATTCTTTCTTGACATGAAAGTTGAGGAATCAATTGTATGGGCTGAAGCAAGGCCCTAGGGCATGCCATCCCAAGTTCAACCCTTTCGTACTATCAAAAATATTTGAAAGAAGTAATTTTGGTTGTAAAAGGAACAACATTTATTCTCCTACATGTCATCAAATTGGAAGAAGGTGGAGAGTTTCACATGTATAGTACAATAAAACCAGTGCACACAAGGACCATCACACTGCAGTATTGCTCGTTAGAGATGTAGACTGCAGAATTTTTTCATAAGTCTTTTTACTCAAGAAGAGATTTTCTCTTGATGTAAAGGCTTGATCTAGTTATTATTCTTGGTTTTTCCTACTTATTTTGAGTGGGGGTTTTTCCCATGAGGATTTCTCCATTTCCTCATTTGTTAAGAAATGATTTTTTGCATATAGATTGTATAGGTGACCTTTGGTCTTATTTTCAAGGGGCTAGGTTATCCAAGTTAGGATTAAGGGGTGGTGTTAGAATTAATTAATTAATATTCCATTGGCCACCATAGTCTATTTGACTTTTCCTAGCTTAGAATGTCATTGCCACTTCACTAGTGCAATGGGGGACTCATCTTGGGCCCACCTAACACTCAATACACCTATATACATGAGTTTAGGATTTCTAGGGACGAATCCCTATAATTTAGGAACCCACTCTGAGTGCCACTACCAATCACAAGTAGTTGACCCTAGTTGGTCTTCAGTTATGTTCAGTTATGCTCTCATTCCCATCAGTTAGTTCACTTTCAGACATCCTAGTGCCAATTTGCATGATTTAAGGGAGGTTGGGTGTCTATTATCACCTAACATATTCAATTAACTATTTGTGATCTGATTTAGATATCGAGAGTTGCATTAGTGAGATATAGTGGTGATTTTTGCACACTGAGTTAGAATTGGAGTCGGTCCAAGTTGGTGGATTCGAATCCCACCTAAGGCATTCAAATTCTTCTATTTGTAACATGATAGTATTACATACAATTTAATCATTAAAGGATGTAATGCTATTCTTCCAATTTTGTCTCCATATGTGTGCAATTTTGTAATAAATAATTGATTAGTGTTTACTAAATTCTTCCTCTCTTCCATGACCTTACTTTCAAAGTTAATTAATGCATGTCTGCAGATCCTCATCTTAGCTAAAACTAAACAAGCAAAAAAAATCAAAGATTTTTTAAATCAGAATTAGGGTTGGTAATATACCTTCCTTATTTCTCCTTTAATTTAAAAACATCCACCTATCTGTAAAATACCCTTTTTTTTAAATTAAAAAACATACCTTTGTCCCCATGATTTACCCACATGATTGAGGTTTAATCGAGTCATAACACAATGCACACTTAACTAACACAGATTTTACAACGTGCTAAACAAGTTTTGTTTTGTTAAATTTTTGCGGATGCATTATGACATTTTCTGAAACCCAAAGATAACTAAGATCCTTTTTATAAAAAGAACGTGTTATGTTTCCCCTCGACTAATGTCAATCCTCAAGGAAATGTTATTGATTTTAATAATTGATCTTCCTAGTAAATATGAGCCATTAAAATTTTTTTGAGCTTTTTCTCTTATGGGGTTTTATGCATAGCATTTAATGCTCCTTAGCATGCACTAGTGACACTTAATTTCTTCAACGAGCTTATCGGTTCATTCAAAATGAGAAGAGAGACAACTATATCTCACAATATTCTACGTGAGATTTATTCTTCTATAAACAACTCGACTTCCTCTTTTAATCTTCTAATATTTCTCATGGTCCAGTCTTCCTTTCTTCACGTGGAGATAAATTTCTGCAGGCCTCTTCTAAATCATGCAACTTTCTTCAACTGATGGAGATCCTCTTAAGACCAATAACCCTCTCTAATAAATCCTCTCACATGAAGTATATAACACTACTTTGATACCAATTTGTTGGAAGGGAATATCTTAAACCAAGTTTTATATCAACTTGTTGGATTGGGGACAACTAGATCTACACATAATTACAACTTTAATAATTCAAAGACATAGTGTTGTTCATAAATAAAAACCCTTATAACCAAGGGTCCGGGGTTACCAACGTACTCTTAAAACTTGTAGACAATCAAATTTAAAATACATAAAGGAAATAGGAAGATATAATTCACTCACCCGATTAACGACGGTTGATCCAAGCTTTGTCTTCTCCCTCTCTGCTCCTCTCCAAAGCTTTCAGGGATGCACCTCCTTCACCTGCAAAGAGAAAATCCTCCAAATATAATATTATACATGTATATATGAAAATTTAGATAAACAATATAGAGAGTGCTTCATCATAAATATTCATCAAACCATGATACATGAAAGAGAGTCAACACAAAGTTGGAAGAAGGATTCTCTTTATTAACAATAGTNCTGAAATAAGGACTCGTTTACAACCAAAGGATTCTGAGTTCTGCTACTCCAAAGAATTCTGAATATATTCCACCACCATAACTTTGCTCTCCAAGTATATTTGATTAATTCCCACCCCAAGGCCTCTATTTATACTTAGGAAAATAGAGCAGTTTCGAAGGTTGAGGAGGTTGAGACAATTAAGATAGTTAATGTTTAAGGATTAACAAATATCCATTAATCATGTTTTATTATTTTTAATGTCGAATGGAGGCATACACATGTATTGATACTAGAAACCCATGTATGACACGCGAGTTTCTATAAGGGAAACCCACGTATAGATCTGTACACAGGTTGCAACGACAATACCCGCATACAATATGTGGTATGTTGTGGAGATAGTCGCGTATGTACATGAGTTGCTATGGAAAGTGTCATGTACAACAATCAACATGTAAAAAGGTAAAAATGGCAAGCTAGGTGGATAGTGAATGCATTTCATGTCATGCCCATCTATAATGTTTTGGGCAACCTTCAATCCATAAGTGTCCTTTTGTGTGCCAACAAATGCAATGTCGGCACTAAGACAAAGAAGTGCCATTTGGGTTGATAACAGATGCCCCCTAATGTGTGAGGTCAGAGGGAAGCGATGGATGAAATACATTATAATCTTAATCTTTGGAGAACTTAGAAATCCAATGGAGCAAACTTAGTACCTGAAACAAATACATATAAATGTCATATACAAAGTCATATCTGAGGATGCTATGTTCAATATACTGGAACACTAGCTCCTTTACAAATGTTTGATTACATCATATAGTACAGGTACAAGACCATGTATATTACAAAGTTGGATCGAAGCCACAATATACAATAATGATGAGTCTTCAAATATCTGGAAGATGTGTACATAAGTAGAACCGAATCTTGTGCAACTTAGTCCATAGTGAGGGAACTAAGGTCTTCATAAACAATCCTAAAGAACCAGTACATTCCAACCCATGTGAATAAATGTAGGTTGAATTTGAACATGGATCGGATTCAACAGATTGTCAATCAATAGGTGGTAATCAACAACCGAAGCAAAGGAATTCACCAATGATGAAAGTGAATCTTGAGGTATGATCATCAAAACTCTAGGTCTTTGTTGTCAGGAAGTACTAATGCAGAACCATACTATGATAAGGAAGGCAATAGATCCTACAACGAATCACAAGAGTGACTAGGAACTGGGTAAAGGAAGGGAGACACAAGTGATAACAAATACGACAACGATGGGATCAGGATATAGATCAGACATTGAGTTAAGTCCTTGAATGGTGAGCATGACACAGAGATGACCCAAGGTAGATTATAACTTTATATATAGAACAACTAGACTTATTCGTCATGTAGGAGACATGATCAGATTCCCCAGGTAGAACTGATAAGAGGAGGAGTAATAAACTCGAACTAATAGCTGAACTAAAAGTGAACAATGAGACATGGGTATCGAAAAAGACAAAGAGTGCTATGTTCAAGGATGACATGCTGCCACTAACTGAAAAACAAGAGAAAACTTCTTCCTTACCTTCCCTGTTAAATTTTAACAAGTCAAGGAAAGTCACCTCAGATCTCTCCATTTTTTAACAAGCTTGAAGAAAAGAGGGAATAATTCTTGATAGTGTTACTAATTCGTGGATTTAATGATCCTGAACTAGTACATGATTAGTTGGTGTTTTCACATTTAGAGAGTCTGAAAACTCCAAAGAAGACTCCAGTGGGGTCCTCTTTCATCCAATTTAGTCTCCTTAGGATGGAAAAGTATAAAACATACCACAGAAGAACTCTCTTAACTTCCATAGAAGAAAAGGTGAACCTTTTTCGTACTTAGTCAGGGAGGTCGAAAAAAGGTTAAATTACCACCTACCCAAAGCTCCTTCAAGAACATCATATATAGCTTGAGTTTTACGAGTGTGAAGGAAAGAAAGATCACTCGAAAATATCCAGTTGAGTATGAGAAATGGGGCTTACAACAATAAACTCAATGCTTTGTTCTTTAGTGTTTAACGAGCATGACAAAGTCATAAAGTACACTCGGAATCGTTTTCATGTTTAGGTCTATAGCATGAAAAAGAGAAAACTAAGCTATTACCGGGAGTTCCTTTTCCGTTAATTTAGTCCCTTAGGCCCAGAAAAGTGATAAACCTATGCCTGAGAATACTCTTCCGAATTCCAAAGAAAAAAGAGTGATCCTTTCTTGTACTATTCTGCATGGTCCGAGAAAGAGATAACCTACCACCAATGTGGATGCCCATTCACATATTCTTAATGATATTGAATAGACAAGTTAATTCAGCAGTCAAGTTTGTTTTGAGGAGTCAGACCTAGGCCTAAAGAAAATCCATAAGGGTGGGGAGTCCTATAAAAGGATAGCTTGTAAAAAGAGACCATAATGAGGCTCCATTTGGCATGAAAAATATCTAAAAGGATTCCCCTATACCTAACAAAGCTACAGGATGAGTATCAAGAGACAACATAGGCTCTAAATGGGGATACTCATCAGAGGAAGGTCCTATCCACAGAAGAACGATGGTAATGAAAAGGAGCTAATGGTTAAGAATAACATAGTCCAAGGTTAAAATGTTGATTACTAAGTTTCATATTGAAATAGTATAAATGCAAAAATGCGTGTGAAATGACATGAAACCATCCTATATGAGCAAAAAAAATTTTAGAATGAGGAAAAACCTGTTACAAGGCCAAAATAGATGGGATTAGTTTGATAAAATATGAACTATAGGCAAAAAACCCACTTAAGAAATATAATTTCTATAAATAGTTCAAAAAACTAAATAAAACTCACAATTTTGAATTTTAGGAATAAGAAGCAAGTTTTTACCTCTACCTTCATTCAATCAGTGTGGACAATTTGGTGGACAAAATCCAATTCCGCAAGTGTTAGGCAAGACTAGACCCCAAGCTCTTCATTTTGATCTTTGCAAATTTCAAATTTGAGTCCCAATTTCATATTTTTGAGTGCCCTTAAGCAAGGAATGTTGTGTACGCAGGTTTACTATATTGAGACTCATGTACACACGTTCTGTATGTGGGTTATCTGAAAGACAGTCACGTACAGGATGCAACATGTCTAACTAGACAGTCATGTATGGTGCGTGGAGGGTAAAAAATATATATAGAGTTAAAATTTTGAATTTTTATATGAAACTAATGCTTCACAATGATTGTTTTGCTAGGTGTGAAGATGGTGCTTGAGTGGAGGGAGCGTGAGCATGAAGACTTGGATCAAGAAGCACTCTAGGATGCCCCCACTATGAATGTTTTCCGTTCAAGTGGGTTGTTGAAATTATTTTGCACATCACCTATGCGGGCCAATGTCCACTTGCTAGAGTTCATGATAAACTACTGGGATCATGATTTGGCCATGTTCGACCTTCAAGGTGAGTCCTTGGAGATTACTTCTGAGGATATCTACTCCATTATCGGTTTGTCACGACGGGGGGCTCCAGTCAACTTGGAGGGAACCGATAGAGGCGGTGATCCTCTAATTGTCCAAAACTATATTGATGTATATTATGCATCGAGGACCCAAAAGAGAGGGAGTTGCATCCCTATTAAACATATACACGATCTTCCCTTACAGGTTCTGACAAGTACCATAGTGAGGGTTGCAGGATCATCTTCTCTTCATCTTGCTACACGGAACCAAATGAGGTTGGCAGTAGACTGCATGCAGGGGGATTTATATGATTGGTGCTCGGGAGTGATCCCGATTTTGAGAAAACAACTTTCCGACTGCAAGAGAGCAAGAAGGAAGAACTTAGAATATTCTAGCATTCTGGTGGCCTTCTTCAAGAGAGAGTTCCGGGGTTGAGCCCTGCAGTACCCCTACCGATTAGATCTCCTTGTCAGCCAAGGATGAGTAGATGGGGAGATATCTTCCCCTGCCAGGGAGGAGGTGGCTCAGTACAAAGTGTATACAATGATGACTTCTACTTTTGTTGGGAGCGGTAGTTTCCACACGCTGGGATGGATTTCTGGGGTGATCTAGACCTTGTCCTCCCTCTAGGAGGAGCATGGGGAGAGCTAGGTAATTTTTAATTTTCAATTTTTAAAATTTTAATGAATTTTAAAATATAGGGATATATACATATGTATAATATTTCTAACACTACAAACATGTCAAAATGTAGATATTGGACTGGTTCGCCTTGAAGGGAATCCACATATGTTTGTTCGTCCTGTCTTAGGTGAAGACCAGGGGCTTATCAAGGTTCTATAGGGGAAGCTGGCCAGGATTACCGAAAGAGTACCTACTTTGAGGATTGAGCACATCCCAGCCATCATGCAAGAGTATGTGGTTAGAGTACCACCTGTCTGGATACGCCTTTTGAGGTGGGTAGCTAGAGTTGTTTTAGTGTACATAGATGTTGTTGAGGCTGCCGAAACCAAAGAGTCTAAGGAATCTAGAGTACAGGGAGACTGGGGGGACCAGGGTGGTCCATCTGACTAGGGGGTGGTCTAGCATAGATCTAGGGCATTTTGATGGACTATGATCAATACTTTTGTATATTATACAGTTATGACTGGATCTGAGGATCAAGAAATCGACCTATCTATAAACAGATATTCACACACACACACATATATATTGTCGATTTATTTACAAATGTTTTTTATGTGTATGTTGTATATTTTTATGAAATATGTGTTAGATGCCAATCCAAAATGTAATTAGCATATGCATCAGTCAATGAATTTTGATTTCTTGGAATGTAATTGAATGTAATGAACTCAAAATTTCTTTCCAATAACCTAACTTGCATGAACTGATGCAATAGAATAGGGTTTCACACCTAATAATCTCGATTAAGCTGGGAAACCACCAGTTGAGAGTCCATTCATACTTCCAACTGAGTGATACCACCAGTTGACAAAGTAGTTGACAAAGCAGGACCTAAGCAAGTGCCTCCTGAGGTGACTGACTATCCTGAGGGAGAATAAATGACCCATGCTACTGAAGCAAGATTACAAGTTTCGTGACTGGCGCCATCAACGAAACCTACGTACCTCTCAGAAGACATCTACAACAACCAGCAGATGGTATAAAAAACACAAATCGACGAACTAGTGTACATAAAAATACATACAATAAAATACAAGAAAAAGTGCTAATCCTAAGCATAGTACTTCTTCGGGTAGACCGCATTTCTAAGCTCATGCAGCTTATTCCCATAAAAATATATCAACTCATATGTGCCCTTATTTAAAACCTTCGACATGACATAAGGCCCTAAGCACATGGCCTTGAATTTTCCTACCCCTAGGGGTTCTTTGTCTTGGTCCCAAAGCAAAACAAGTTCCCCCTCAGAGAAAATCTAAGGTTTGACCAACTTCTCATATTGGCTTTTGACCCTATTCTTGTGACCTTGATTTGTTGTCAGCGCATCTCTACGCTACTCATCCGGGTGTTATAAGTTTACTAGACATTCTTCAATCTCTGTCATATCGGGTAACACATGAATATCTATTTTCAAAGATGGGATTTCACATTCAACTAGGGTAACGACTTCCACTCCATGAACGAGTTGGAAGGGGGAGAAACCCGTAGCAGTTTTTACATTAGTTCAGTATGCCCAAAGAGAAAGGTATAGCATGATATACTAGTTAGAATGGGCTGCACTAATAGTACATTTGAGGAGAGTCTTCAAAGTCTGGCTAACATCCTCAACCTGACCATTTTCCTGAGGATAATATGAAGATGAATGTTCTTATCTCAATCCAAGCATAGTGGTCAGTTCCATCATCATGCTATTTTGAAAATGACTACCATGGTCAGTGACAATCACCTTGGGAATACAAAACCATGCTATAATCTGATTGAATACAAAGAAAGATGTTGTTTCCCCGTCGACTTCAAAGGTGGGAATTGCCTCTGCCCATTTCATAAAATAGTCCATAGAGACAATGATATATTTATGCCCCCGAGCCGAGGTTAGGTTGCATGTCACGTAATAAATCCCCCATTTCATGAAGGGGCCCACCGAGACAACAGGAAACAACAGAGTAGGATGTGACCGCATTTTTCTGGTGTAAAGCTGACAGGGATGACAGCTCTTCACTGCTTCCACACAATCTTTGAATATTGTGGGCCAGAAATAACCAGCACGTAGTATCTTCTGGGTCATTGCTAACCGAGATAAATGACCCCCACACGCTCCACTATGGGAATCATTCAGGACAATCTCCACTTCCTCATGAGTAAGACATCAATGCAAAATGGAATCTACCCCTCTTTGATATAAAGTATCTCCTATGATGAGGTAGTTCTTAGCATGAAGGCATAATTTACATCGTTCTTCCCGCAAGAAAGATGTAGGATACTTCAAAGTCTGGAGACAAATAAGTATATCTCCATACCAGGGGTCAAGGGTGTCTATGAAGAAGATATGTTCATCTGGGATTGAGTCATCCTCAACAACTACATCTTCTTCCATTGGAAATTTTGAGATAAGCTCAGCAAAAACTAAGGACTTTTTAGACTTAGCGGACTGGAAATCCAAGTCAAACTATTGGAGAATAACTATCCATTTGTTGAATTTTCCCCCAATGATCTGTTGAGACAAAACATACTGAAAAGGATTCAAATCTTCCACTATTGTTGTTGTCCTCAGCAAAATGTAGTGACGTAACCTCTGAATAGCATAGACAGCTGCTAAGGCCAATTTATCGACGTGGGAGTACCCGAGTTCATGCCCGGCTAAAGCACGACTAAGATAGTAAACAACATGCTCCTGGATCTTATCATTTTCCTAGACCAAGACTACCCCAATGGTTGACTTGGATGCTGCCAGATACAATATAAAATCCCTAGAGTAACCTGGTGGAAGTGGTAAAGGTGCCAACAACAAAGCCTTTTTCAATGCCTCGAAAGTGAGTTGTGCAGTTTTATCCCATACAAATGCAGTGTCCTGTTTTAATAGGGGCATGAAATCCTTGTTAATCTTGGCATAGTTAACGATAAAATGTCGAAGAAAATTAGAATTTCCCTACAGGATTTGAAGTTTCCTGATAGAATGAGGAGGAGGAAGATTTACAATGGAATCTACTTTTAATGGATCGACCTGGATGCCTCTACTAGAGACAATGAATCTGATCAGTCTTCTCGACTTGAGACAGAACACACACTTGTGGGGATTCAAGCGGATCTTATAGTATATGCATCATTCAAATATCAACCATAAGTGATCTGGATGGTCAATCCTCTTGCGAGAATGTGCAAGCAAATCATCGAGATAAGGTTTGATAATGGATTTTAAATCATGGAAGGAAAAGTTCATTGCCCGTTGAAAGGTTTCCCCAGCATTTTTCAATCTGAAGGGCATTTTTTTGTACACAAAGGTACCCCAAGGACAAATGAAAGCAGTTTTATGTTAGTTTTCCAGTTTTATTTGAATTTGATTGTATCCAGAGAAACCATCCATAAATGAAAACACTTCACTTCCCGCGCAAGCATCTATAATCTGGTCTATAAATGGCGTGGGATAGCTGTCCTTAGGATAGGATTTATTCAAATCTCTGAAGTCAGTACAGACGCGTATGGTCCCTTGCTTCTTATGAACAGGAATAGGATTGGATACCCATTCTGTCAGAACTACAGGATAAATGAAACCAGCTTTCAACAACTTTTCAACTTCATCCTTCATAGCCGCCGCTTTACGCGGGTTAACAGGTCTTAACTTTTGCCGAACAGGTTTAGCGTCAGGGTATGTTCAGACCTCGTGTTCAACTATCAATGGATTAATGCCTAGAATCTCCTCATATGAACAGGCAAAGACATCACGGAATTCCTTGAGCAAGGCCATATATATTGCAATCTGTTCAGGAGAGCATTTTGCACCTATATATATATTTTCCATGACATCAGGGTTTATAGAGATGTTGATAGGGATAGTGGCGGAAATATTTTCCATATTCTCCTCGACAAACATTCCTTCCCTGGGTAAGGGATTGATGGGTGTATCAACATCATCTAATAGTCTCATGTGAAAATCTTGATTTTCTATCTTGCTTAGTTGTGGAAGAAAATAGAATCGATGGTGAATATCTTCACAAATCTTACCACATCCACACATGGCTTCCAGAATGGCTTCATGAGAAGGTAAAGCCATATCTAAATAGTCTGTAGAGTGCAAAGAGTTTTCTGCTCAAGCAGGAAAATAGACTTGTTCTAGGTTTTGTGAGATTGTGAGAGGCTTTGGAATGGGATCAATAGTGGTTTGAGTGATAGCTTGGTAAGCCACTTCCACTGCCGATAAGGGCACTTCCCGTTCATGGGGGAAGGGAGAAGCCAAGGATCAGTCCTATCAACAACCGTGGCTATGGAATTCCCTACACTAGTAGAACCAATATAGTTAATCGAGGCTAGAAGATCAAATGTGCCCATTAGTGATGCATACATTCCATCCCCCAAGCTCTGTGCAGCAGGTTTGACCTGATCAACCAATGGCACAATCGACTCATTAGACTCCATGCGGTGTTTTCGAGTTAAATCGAGTTGGTCAACAGTAACCAACTTTCCTTCGTGTGGAAAAACTACCACCTGAAAGACGATCGATGTAATAGTGGATATGGCATAAGTCCAGCTTCTTCCAAAAAGAAAATTATAGTACAAAGGTGCGTCAATCACTTCCACCTCAACAGACACTGCTTTCCCTGCCAGCTTAATCTCAAAATCCGGTAAGATACCATACGGATGGCATGACCTTCCGCCGAAAGTAGTAAACAGATTGTTTGATGGGACAAGCTCTGGGGATCTGAGAGCTTTCCAACATGACAAGGACATAACACATGTAGAAGCACCCTCATCAACAACTGCCCTTCCAATGGTATTTCCACCATGGATTACATGGTAAGGTAGGAGAATTTTAACATCAGACAACTGAAATTTCTCCATGGGACTTGAAAAGTCCATGCTACCTAAGGCTGCTAAGAGGGCATCCCGCTAGGTGGGACAACTCTATAACACCTCTAAAGCTGACATTGCACAAGGGGTTTGGGCTAAGTATTCAACCACAGAGTAGTTTGAAGAAGCCCTAGCATTAGGGTTATGCAAGGTCTTTTTAAAGACACCTTTCGGTATCTAAGGTGTAGGTTCAGTAGGCTTCTCAATTGTGAGAGGGTTAGAAGTTTCACCTATAGAATTACCCTTCTCAGAAGTCTCTTTTTCGTAATTTTTATTCCTAGTCTATAGAAAAGTCGAAGATCGAACCATGTTGATATAGTCAGGGTCAGGGGCATCAGAAGTGCCCCCTGCTACATTAGAAGCTGAAGCAGAGTTCTACCCTTGGGGAAATGGATCCTTTGGGACAGCCAGTTGTTGAGCTTTAAGAAGCTTCTGGGCTTGTTCCATAAGGGGACAAAGGTGAGTGAGGTGATCCTCATGGCACAACTTACACGGGAATTTGACCTTTTTCTTTTCCTTCTTTCCCCCATCAGCATTTTTTGTTGGTTTTTGCTTGTTTTGATTTCCGTCCCCTTTCTTTCCTCTCTTTTTCTTCCCACCAGGCTACTGATTTCCCTTCTGAGAGGTTTCTGCAAAAACATTTTCACTTTGCGGGGAGGGGGCAGCCTTTTTTGCCTCCACTGTAGAATGCTTGATGGACAGCTAATGAAGTTGTTTAGCCAAAGAATCTATAGTGGGAGATTTTACAGACCCAACCACACCATCGGCATGGGGTCCAGGCTTAGATTTCTCTATATCATGGTTAGGCCTTGGTTCCTCAGGGATAATCTCATACAAGATCCTAGATTGTGAATAAATCAAATCCAATTGCTGGGCCCTGAGAATGGCTTCTTCTTTGTTCGTCACTCATGAAGTGGATATGTCCTTAGATATGTAGGGCAACAGGGATTTAAGGAACCACTCTAGTAAGAACTCAGGAGGAATAGTGAATTTTATAAGGCTCTTTCACCTCCTCCACTCTTGGATATGATCTAAGATGTGGGTAGTCTTGTTTGGCCTAAAGGTAGATAAAAAGTCTGTTCCGAAATCGTATCAGACCGGAAGCTGAAAGTGTCTAAGGAATGCACTAGCCAAGTCCCAAAAAATACTGAATGCAATAGAAGGTAACTCAATGTACCATTTTGCTGCAGTATTCATTAAGGTTATTTGGAACAACCTCAACCTAACTGAATATTCATTCAATGAATTAGAAGAACACCATAAATGAAAAGTGGTGGCATGAGCCCCAGGATCTTCACCAACTTTTCCCTCGAATTTACAGATGCCTGATGGCAATTTGGTGGGAACAGGTGGCCATGAGGGGTCATGCCTCACCGGGTCATTCATCAATTTTGACAAATCTGGCAAGTTGAATGTTTCAAGAAAAGGAATCCTGGGTCGCACCAGGCCACTAAAAGTGTCATTTTGGGGATTAGAGGGACTTTCCCCCAAATACCCATATGTAAAGGTGGGGTTTCCCCCTACCACTGGTTGCGAAGTGTATGGATTAATTTCAAATAGATTCCATCCGTAAGCCACATTATTATGAGTAGGAGGTGCAATTTACGAGTTTCAGGCCGTCCCAGTCGAAACTAGTGTTTGAAAATAGGGAGCAGGTATCTCTCCACTAAACAACGAAAAGGGACAGCTCGTGAACGGGGATGAGACCGAAGTTTGGAAACCTTGCCCATAAGAGGTAGTGTTTCTGTAACACCCCAGTTTTGACCCCATTTACATGATGTATATAATGTAATTAATAATGGTGAGGAGCTAAAGGAAAAAGGCCCACCATCAATTTGGTTGTGTATGTTTTGGCAATGGGGATAGTTGTCGAAGGTATATCGTGCTATCCGACACATTATAATTTGGAATCATGTAAACATGCACATCAATTAAAATAAACCCACAACCAGCTACGACAGTGCAATGTTAAAATGAAAAGGGAATGATTACAAAGGATAAGGGTGTGGGGGATGTCAAACCTTAGCCTATGGGGGGAAAAGCCTTGTTTGATTTGCCATCTTCCCGTGTCTCATCCAACCTATTTAATGTTTTGTGGAGTAGTTGAGGTAGTTATTGTTGAGTAGTGGTGGCTGTGGCAGGACTCTTAGTCCTTTCCCACGTTCCCACTCCACCAGCAGACTCTCCTCTTCACGTCGCATGAGGTAGAAGAAACATTCACTCCACTCCCTCCACTGCTAAGGCATTCTCGTCGTTGTTTGTTCATCCTCGCGCAGAGCCGTTGTATGTTCATCCTCACATAGGAGCGGAAGTCTTGCTCATTTCTCACATAGAGATGGTTCTGCTTCCTCATGCGCACCATTTTGGGGAATTCTCCATCGGTTGTCCATCCACATACAGAGAGTCATTCTCTCCCCTTCTCACGGATAGGAATTCTGCGTTGGTTTTCCTCACCCAGGGAGCATGAGGAATTGTGGTTATCACTCAGGATTTTCGGGTGCAGCAGCCATTCACGCTCGGGGCTGTGCGCCTATGTGTTCCATACCGGTGTCGGTGGTATGTGTATGTCTCCTTATCGATTGTGGCCATGTATGTTGTCTATTATGGTCTGCGTTTGTGTTTTCCTCATTCCACGCTGGGAGTTTGGCTTCTCCTCTATGTTGGGACTGTGTAAAGTTGCCATTGTTTTCATTGTGCGTTAGGCTATCCATTTGCCTTGGTTTTGGGTTGCTTCTTGGATGCTAAGGCTATGGACGTCTTTTGGGTGTTGTGCTGTTGAGTTGTTTTGGCCACGCTAGGGCCAAGAACAAATCTGAGTTCTCTTGAGGACTTGAGTTGTTTCACCTGTTGGTTGGGATTGGCACCTGGTTGTCCTTTCCTTCTTCACATAGCTGTGAAGGGATTGTTTTGCTGCGGTATGCAGTGGTTGGTCTTCGGACTGTTGAGAGTGGGATTAGAGGTTGTGTATGCATGAGAGGACTGGTGTTGAGGCCACCAGCTTGGCATTTAGCCTATCCTAGCTCCTTGATGACTTGGTAGGACCCTGCTGTGTGGGTTTGGATGATTGGCAAACCTTGGATATGCGTAAGCCTGCATTGACCCTTATTCCTTGAGGAATCATCCCCAGCTCGAGGGTGGCAGTGTTGCTGAGAGATTGATGAGCACGCTGGCCTATGGTTGGGTGGAACGTTGCAGCGACGTAGCTAGTTACGGGAGAGTTCTTCATTAAAAGATAAGTACTCATGACTATTTTATCTCTATAATTATATCTACTGTTTCATGAATTATGATGAAGATGTTAAATGCTGGAATGTGTGTGTTGCTTCCACTGAATGTTGAGTAACTATGTATCCTTGTATGTTTTATGCATCTTAGCATGTGTTATGTTAATCTTTTTAATTTCAGCATTGATGTATGTTCATGTTCATGGGGCTATTTGCCTGTTTGTGTGGTGTGGGTAGCGTCCTCTTCGCGGGTCGGAGGGTCGAGGACGCCACAGAGTGGTATCAGAGCTCATGTTGCAGCATGGGCTTGAATGGACCACTAAGATGCAGTGACAGAGGTAGGATTTCTCTCTGCCCAGCAGAGATCATAAATGGATGACAAAAAACTTCCATGAATTTGCCTAAGTGTTTGAACAGTCAGTTCATCGGAACACTTAGTGGAACGGACTTCCGATGTAGCGGAAGAGCTAGAAGGAAGCGTGCCCGATGGAGAACAATTGGAGGGAAAATTATGAAAATTTTTGTAAGTGTTGACATCTGTCAGCAAAAAATAGATGTTGGGGTCATCGACACCGCAGAAGAATTTAGCGGTTGTCTGTCCACTGTTGCGGCTGTCGAAGGGACTAAAACGCCGATGCAGCAGTGTTAGTGGATCCTATTGCCGGTAGTAGGAAAGTTTTGAAATTTGGCTCAAGTGTTAAAATCATCAGAAGCAGAAATTTGTTTGAGCGTCCGCCATTGCGGATGGCTAAACAAGTACGCATCCGACGGGTGAGGCCTCCGACCGTCGATGCCATGAAGAAAGTTCGAATTTTTTTTCTAAGTATAGAAATCATCGGCTATCGAAAGAAGATAGTGGTTCATACGCATACCGTTGTGGAAGTCTAGAGCACTAGAATTATGGCGAGAAAAGACTGCTAATGCCAGTCAAAATCAGTTCACCGATCGGAAGAAGATTGAAGATCGTGTTCCGCCATTGTGGCTGCGGAGGGAACTATTTCGCCGACAGAAAGAAGGGAATGGAGCCGATCAAGCGACGAAAAGGAAGACTAAAGAGGAAAAATTTTGAAAGGTTGAAAATTTGTCTAAGTATGGAAACCATCGACAAAACTTAGCTGTTTGAGTAGCCGATGCGGCGGCAAGTATCGGAGGAAAATAGAAGATGAGGTTGCCGATGCAGCGGCAGAAGGAAGACGAAAGATTTCTGAAAATTTTCTAAGTACAGAAATGTCAGAAAACTTTAGAGGATTGGACCATCGACACATCCAAGAAAATTAGAGGATAAGTCCGTCGATACGTCGGAAGGCAGACGAGGATCGGCCAGAAACGTTGGAAAATTTTAGTTGTTTCAACCGCCGATGAGCTATTTAGCCACGGAATCCATAGACATATTACTGCCCGACATTGCGGATGCCTAAGGAACTATCCATCCAATGGATAGTGGTTCTGGTCATCGATGGAATGGAAAGGATTATGGTTCGGATCACCAATATAGCGGAGAAGTTAGTTGTTTTGACAGTCGAAACGTCAGGCTGAGAGTCGAAATGAGAGCCGATTCTGCAGAGGAAATTTTGAGATTTTCAAGTGAGATTTTCCAGCATATTTCGACTGTTTTTCAACAGGATTTTTCAGCAGTTTTTCAGTGGGGTTTACAAGTGGCTGAAATTGGCACCTAGTCCAAAATGTAGTTGCGTGTAAAATGCCGAGATTTGGTGAAAATATCCATTTTTAGAAGTGGTGTGGTTTTCACACCCGAGGTCGGAATGAAGCATGTGGATAGGCGTTGGAAATCTTATCCAGTAGGGAACAAGGGAAAGTCACCAGAATCTAAGCATGGAGCAGAAAAGTGCTAATGACGGCCGCTGCTATCAAATTGAAAAATATGGAAAGTTGCATGCCCAGAGGTAGAAAGGAATATGAAGGCTAACCAGCTGTTGTGTGGAAGAGGAGTTCCATGTGAGGATGTGGGACTTGAAAAGGAAAGTTTCCTTAAACCCTATCTTGCTAATTATAACTACATTTCCTAAGTTTTATACTCGAAATGTATGAGGATATGTATTGCATGCATATGATATTGAGGATTATACATTTATAATGAACCACTAATGATAGTTATTGCATTGGTGTTAGCATTAGTGGAAAAACCAATGACAACATGGACCTAGCTAAATATGTTGCTGATGCTAATGAATGTGACCAGCAACCCTATTAAGAAATGGATAAGGAAACCAGTCCATAATCAAAAGTTGGTGAGCAAAGTCTGGAATCCTCTCCGAGATACTGACTAAAATTGTAATGCCAAGGGTGTAAGTAGGAACCATGAAGGTAAGAGTTTGATTATGACAAATTCCATGGAATGGTAAAGGTAAGAGACCTCATACCATGTGGATATTTGAATTTTATAATGCATCCATAGAGAAAGGTGTCATTCCCGTATATATTGATTGAGCTTAGTAACCGAGAAAGTAAGTACCGAGGATCTTGATTATAGCAATGCATCCTATATGAAGTAGTCATGGTTAGGCCATGCATGGTATGTTGAATGCATAGTATTCTTGAATCAATGCAAGGTACCATTGAATGGATATGCATTAAAAAGATTTTATGAATCTTGTAGTTATGCATTGAATGTATGCATATGAAGGGTGTGAGTGACTGATTGCATAAGTATGGGTGCAAATGTTGTGATGTATTGCATGAATGCATTGAGATGAGTGCATGTGATGTTATGAATAACTAATGGCTGAAATGATGAATTGATGACAATTCAGGAACCATTTCAAAAGTTGTTATGAATGTAGGATAGTAAGTGCATAAAGAGGATAGTCAAGATCAATCGACTACCAGAAATGCTCTATGGAAGAGTAAGGTGGTACAAATGATACGCTTGTGAAGTAAGGAGTATCTAAACATTTCATTTAATTGCATGAATGATGTGACTATGGCTTGCAAATGTTAGTATGATAATGATTGTATAAAGTAAATGAGTTTTGATAATATTGATGTGATTAACAGCTGGAAGTATTTGAATTTTATAAATTCTGAAAATGCTTCAGTGATGGTTGTAGCTATGAGAAGGTTATATGCACCCAGACTTACCAAGTGCTTGGTTGATTGAAGCTCAGGTTTTAGGTAGATTATTTAGAGCATGGAAATGAGAGTAAAACCATGACAAATGCCGGAATCTACCATGTGAAAGAGCCAAACATTATGAGAAAAGTCTCATGGCTGTGAAAATAGTTGGTATGCATAATGGGTTGTTAAATTTGATTTGTGAATTTTGGATTTAAGAAATTGCTGACGACTACTAATCACTGTTGGATTGCATAAGATTGTGTCAGGAGGACACATTGTAAGTGGGTATTCTTGTTATGCTAGTAAGCATAAAAAATATAATGGGCATAGTAGTGCTACTTACAAGAGACCCACAAATGAGGATCACCTCATTGCTAAGCAAATCAATTTCTGTAGTAGACAGAGTTGCAAATTCTTATTGAATTTAATTACTAATGTAATTGCTTGGTTATGTAACAATCAATTTGGATTGTATTATCATATAATGATTGACTGTTTGGCTAATTGATGAATGTGCCAGGGGCACACAGTGCAGGAGGATAAGGTGTGATGGCCTGCAGGAGCCAAACTTCATGGGAAGGTTTTCCCTTATCTTGGAAATGGGTTTTGGGTGAAACTCCATTGGACATTTTGGAAATGTCTCATCTGCACTGCATGTTTGGTAAGCAACATGAGTGAGATGGTATAGATTATGTCGGTAAGACATGTGTGGATATGAACTGTAAAAAGGATTTGGGATGGCTAAACGAGGGACTGTCAACTCAAAGAAGGGAGCCCCCATTGCTCCTTAACAAAGGCATACTGCGTCAGCAAATGGATAAGTGTTCTGTGACCCTTGTTAATAATATGCATGTCAATTATTAAAATTCCATATGCAGAACATGTTTTGATTTTATTTCCATGATGACCAATTGCTTGAGTATGAATAGGGCCTACATGGCTAACATCAGAAAGGGGTGCACACTTTTCCGATGTCAGATCATGAAAGGGTTTTCAATATTGATTACACCCTAGGGAGTGGACACACTTCTGGTGTCTCAATACTTAATAGTGAATGATATGAAATATGGTTATATTTTTAGAGCAATAATGCTGATGAGTTTGCTTATATTTCTTGTGTTGACGGGCTAAATAGATGCAGTTGGGTGTTGCACCCTAAAGGTAAATGGTTGTTGTGAGGGGTTGCGGAGTAAGGGTTATTGTTGATATAAGTGTATGTTGGTATAAGTGTATGATGGGATGTTATATTCCTGGGGATCCATAGTAGATCCTAGACCTGGAAATGGTCGTGGTAAAGTTCCAAGCCTAGTCAACATGTGGATGTACTGGCTGGACATTAATTATTTGATGTTGTGGAAGTATCTTGCGCGCTGACCTAACACCCAAGTCCATAGGCGATCCCAAGGCTTGCAAAGCGAAGCAGGATCCTGTGGACCAACGAGGAAACACACAATACAGATAAGTATTGGATTATTTTGCTTATGAATATACATGTGTATATGATTTGGTTATGATGTTTTAAGCTCTTGTTCTAGAGATAAAACCAATGAGATTAAACAAAAGATGTGAATCTATTCAATGTTTGAATATAGGTATCACTGAGAGAGAGGACTATGAGAGAATCCTAGGGGTGCATGTGGACATATGACTATCATAGAGAGCTTGAAACGAGCGATAATGGAAAAGGTGCTAGTAAGACTGTGGAGGTCCTAGCAGCCGAGACAAACCATGTGGAGAGACTCCATGGTTTAGAGGTCTGGAATAGACCGAAGACACTAAGTGTCATGACCAAGAGGGATTGGTCCAGCATTCACGGTGAAGTGAAAGAGGCTAAGAGAATGAAAGCCACAGTGAATGGAACAAGACAAAGAGTGGAAAAACTCTTGCTTCTCTCTCTTTCCTTTTTTTATATACTTATGCATTGTGAAAATAGAAGACTGTTGAATGCATGTATGGCTGAAAATAGAATGTGTTTATTTGCTTAAAATAAATTGTGAATGCTGGAATAGTTAATTCCCTACCCAAGAATGGACATGAATGAGCTCGTGTGCCTATTGGGAAGGCATGAAAAATATGAAAGCCTCCTTGATGAGACTTGGACTGTCATGCCAATTGGGTAATTACCTGACTGATTTTAATGTCTATATTATGCTTGGTCTGACAGAATTTCAATGGTGCATTTCACAGGTGAGAAAAGTGAAACCCAGTGGTGCACATTGATCATGGAAGAAGATCAAAGGTTGTTTGACTTGGCTGGAAGTCTCCTTCAAATGATTGCCAAGACCCAAGAAAATCTTGGGAAGATGCTCAAGATACAGAAAAGGCACAATGAAATGAACCACTAGATTTTGCAAGACTCTATTGGTTTGCAAAGGGAAGTGAAAAGCCTTCTGGGCGAAATCAACAAATGAAAGGAAGGTGGATCAGTGATGGGGCATTTGTCCAAGCGACCCGTTAAGAAACGGTCCAGGCATGAAGACTCAAAGGAAATTGAGCAGGTAAAGATCAAGTAGCCAGTGAAATGATGGGAATGCAAAGGACATCATTTAAGCTGGGACTTCCCAATGAGGGAACATGATGAGGGAAATAGTCGCAAAGTTCCTAGACTTAGGGATAAGCTGGAAGCTGAGAACCAACGGGAGAAGTTTGTGGAAGTTGAGGGGCTTGGTCTTGCACGTTCATAGTGAATAATTGAATTTGGGACAGATCTGCAAAATTTTGAAATTTTGATGTGCAATTGTATATGTATTGTATATGTATTCCTATGTATTGGAACACCGAGGACGGTGTTATTCCAAGGGGGAGAGGAATGTAACACCCCGGTTTTGAACTCGTCTGCATGATCTATATAATGTAATTAATCGTGGTGAGGAGCTAAAGGAAAAATCCCCACCATCGATTTGGTTGTGTATGTTTCAGCAATGGGGATAGTTGCCGAAGGTATATCGTACTATCCGACACATTATAATTCAACATCATGTAAACACGCACATCAATTAAAATAAACCCACAACTAGCTATGGTAGTGCAACGTTAGAATGAAAAGGGCATGATTCCAAAGGATAAGGGTGTGGGGGATGTCAAACCTTGGTCTATGGGGGGAAAAGCCTTGTTTGATTTGTCATCTTCCCTTCTCTCATCCAACCTCTTTAATGTTTTGTGGAGTAGTTGAGGTAATTATTGCTGAGTAGTGGTGGTTGTGACAGTACTGTCATTCCTTGCCCACGTGCCCACTCCACTAGTAGACTCTCCTCTTCACGTCGCGTGGGGTAGAAGAAAAATTCACTCCACTCCCTCCACTGCTAAGGAATTCTTGCCATTGTCTATTCATCCTCACGCAGAGCCGTTGTCTATTCATCCTCATGCAAGAGTGGAAGTCTTGCTCATTTCTCATGCAGAGATGGTTCTGCTTCCTCACGCACACCATTTTGGGGAATTCTCCATCGGTTGTCCATCCACACATAGAGAGTCATTCTCTCCCCTTATCACAAACAAGAATTATGCGTTGGTTTTCCTCACGCAGGGAGCAGGAGGAATCATCACTGTCACTCAGGATCTTCGGGTGTAGGAGCCATTCACGCTCAGGGTTGTGCGCCTGTGTGTTCCATACCGGTGTCGGTGGTATGTGTATGTCTCCTTATCAATTGTGGCTGTGTATGCTATCTGTTGTGGTCTGCGTTTGTGTTTTCCTCTGTCCACGCTGGGAGTTTGGCTTCTCCTCTATGTTTGGACTGTGTAAAGTTTCCATCGTTTTCATTGTGCGTTGGGCTGTCGATTTGCCCTGGTTTTGGGTTGCTTCTTGGATGCTAAGGCTGTGGACGTATTTTGGGTGTTGTGCTGTTGAGTTGTTTTGGCTATGATAGGGACAAGAACAACTCTGAGTTTTCTTGAGGACTTGATTTGTTTCACTTGTTGGTTGGGATTGGCACCTGGTTGTCCTTGCCTTCTTCACAGAGCTGTGAAGGGATTGTTTTGCTGCGGTATGTAGTGGTTGGTCTTCGGACTATTGAGAGTGGGATTAGAGGTTATGTATGCATGAGAGGACTGGTGTTGAGGCCACCAGCTTGGCATTTAGCCTGTCCTAGCTCCATGATGACTTGGTAGGACCCTGTTGTGTGGGTTTGACTGATTGGAAAACCTTGGCTATGTGTAAGCCTGCATTGACCCTTATTCCTTAATGAATCATGACCAGCTCGGGGGTGGCAATGTTGCTGAGAGATTGATGAGCACGCTGGCCTATGGTTGGGTGGAATGTTGCAGCGACGTAGCTAGTTTCGGGAGAGTTATTCATTAAAATATAAGTACTCATGACTATTTTATCTCTGTAATTATATCTACTGCTTCATGAATTATGATGAACATGTTAAATGTTGGAATGTGTGTGTTGCTTCCGCTGAATTTTGAGTAACTATGTATCCTTGTATGTTTTATGCATCTTAGCATGTGTTATGCTAAGCTTTTTAATTTCAGCATTGATGTATGTTCATGTTCATGGGGCTATTTTCCCATTTGTGTGGTGTGGGTAGCGTCCTCTTCGTCGGTCGGAGGGTTGGAGATGCCACAGTTTCCAAACTACATTCCTACATAAGAAGGTTATGGGCCTAAGTATGGAGTGGATGGGGCAATATGCCCCCCATTCCAAGGAAATCCTTGGACGAAAGCCGAGGATCCTACTATACCGCTCTGGGCAGTGTGTGCAAAGGAAGAAGGAATAGTAGGTATACTGGGGATCCCAGTAACCATGTCACCAGAAGCACCTTCTAGGCTTATGGGAACTGGTGGCTAGACCACCCGACTTGCTGTAGTCAATGGCGTAGTAGATATGCTAGATATAGGGGTACTTACTGGGAGAGATAGTACCCCTTCAACTGAAAAGGCTGAGGTGAAAGGAAAATAACTTTATCCCGTAGTAGACATTATCCTACCCACAAGGACACCTAAAATAGGTGAATCAAAATGCCTAACCTGGATGATCACAGGATCTTTTAAGTCAGTCAAGGGTGTGTTAAAATTCCTTTCAAACTCATTTTCCTGCAAGTCTTCTATCTCAATTGTATTAAAATAAAAATGGCTATCTCTAAGTGTTGGTTCACCTGGAACTTCACTCACTTCTATCGGTTCAAATGAACCATCCGTGTCCAATCTCTACCTTTGAGGTGGAGGTGGAGGCTCCAATGTGATGACAGGAGGAAGGTTTTGAAACCTCCATGACCTTATAATAGGTTGGTCCTCCACAATTGTAAATTTGATAATTCAAACCCTAAGGTCATCTAAACATAGACAAACCATAGAAGAATCACTATGAAAATTCCTAGAGTCTCAACAATCAGCAAGGGTAAAAGATATGCTTTCCCAAAGAAAGTTGAAGAAAATTTACTTGGCGTCCTTGAAGAAGTTCTTAGGCATAAGCGGAGGAATCACCCATTTCCCTACTACACTTTCAATAAGGGTTACCTTCCAACCATCCAAGGTGAACCAGAAATAGCCTTTCGATTTACCTAGGTATGAACCCTAAATGTCAAGAGACTAAAGGCTACCTTAGCTATACCAATAGTCTGGAGGGATAGTCACAAACCTCGTGCTTGACTCCTATTTGAGAGGAGCTTCCCAGATACAATCGATAAAGATAAGGATTTACCTATCGAATGGTCCACTGTGTCTGAATTTTAAAACTTATGGGAATTTTACACTTCCTAGCCCACAAGTCTAGCCTAAGCTAGTAGGTGAATGACCCTAAAAAATAAAAATTACTAGTAAATTTTAATTATTGCGTTCATTTTAAGGCCTATTTATTTACTCAGAAGGAAGTGGAGTGAAGGACTATGATGTTTTTGACTTGATAAGAAATGTAAAAAGAAAATGTGTTTGTTTTCAAAGCAAATTATCACTACTAAAACAAACTTCTTTTTTTTCCTTTTGTAAATATAAATTGATGAAAATGCAATGATAAAGAGAAAACTAAGATTATATTTTTGTAGTTTTTTGAGATTATATTTTAAAAACTGAAAGTAAAACTACTCTATACAAAATCACATGCAAAAGCTTCAAAATGTTTTCTTTTCACTTTTTAAAATCCTCAAAGACTACGATGCACGCAAATGCACAAAAATTCAGTATGCTTAAATTCAATCAACTATATAAAGCAAGCAAAGCGAAGTAAAACAGATTAATAAGACCAAAAATCAACCAACAACGGAAGACTTGGAACCCTAGCTTGGGCCAGCATAATGGCAACAAATCACTGAGATCATACAAAGGTAAGTGCCAAAGCAATCACTATCCAAAGATAGAATGGGAAACAGAGTGTCCAGAACCCTGATCACTGATTCAGATAACCAACACTTAAACCTATAACCCAAAACATGAAAATCCACTTCAAATTGCAAATAGAAGACAATCCAAACAAAAGGAACTCAAGGTCTTTACAAGAAAACACAAGGTGTGGCCAACAAGTTCATCATACTGACAGTATAATGTTTATAAGGAAGACCAACCAGCAAACAAATTTTTTAAAGGGATAGGGACAAGCAAACTCTAACCCAAAAATTCAAATGCTAAGGCTTGTACGCAACTGTGTATAAGGGAAACCCGTGTACTGTACGCGACTATCCTAGAGAGCAACCCACGTATGCATGCCTCTGTACGTGACTGTATGCAAGAGCAACCCACGTAAAGGTACAAAATTTTCTAATAAAAAGAAAATTTCTCAAGGTCTTCAAACACTATCCTAAGCATGAACCAAGACAAGATACCACACACAATATCAAGGAAAATACTGGGCAATGGTAAAAAAAAATAACCCACAGCAGTATGGGCTCCCCAGCGAAGTTGCTAGTTCTGTTGTTCAGGAATAAATGCCCTTATAACCGAGGGTCTAGGGTTACCAACATACTCTTAAAACTTGCAGACAATCAGCTTTAAAGTACAGAAAGGAAACTTGCAGACAATCAGATTTATAAAATGCTGGTATCAGCCATGAGAAGGTCATATTTATCATTTGTGAAAATTTTTATTGTGGAGAGAGAGAGAGCTAGTGGATGACTAGTTCATGCCCTAGCCAATTTTGAGGGTGAAAGATTCCCATCCTAGTTGGTGTTTAGAGAGACCACTCACGTATTTCAAGGACATTAAATGGAATCATAAGTTACAGGTGCAATATAGAGAATATCATGGACATATCAATTCCATATTCAGAATCTCAAGGACATATCAAGTTCATCTTCTTCTTCCTTTCATCTCAAGTTTTCTCACCATATTTCAACTCTATGGAGTGAGGCGCACTTGGTGAGCTATTAATCTCTTTGAGGGAGATTCTCTTGCTCCATTATTTTGTATTCTGATTTAAATTATCTTCTATATAATTTAATAAATATATCAGGCATAAAGGCCAATAAATCTCATGTATTATTGCTCAATAATGAAGAAACGGTGCCATTTCCCCAATACCTTGTTGTAAACTCTTGTAATCTTGATGGATTTAAATGGATGTATAAAATATTGATGATTTATGAATGAATTTAATTTAATTAAATTATATTATTGGTTTCATGTTCATTAAATGATAATTTGTGGCCATTGGGTCGAATTTCATAGTAATTGGAGCAAACTACACCTCATTTCCCCAAGGGTCCAAAACTAGTTTTTTATATCTGATTGAAAGAAGTGATAACAGAAATGGTAGGTCAATTGGTTATGAAAATGAGTTTCTAATAATGTATTATACATATTCCATTCTTAAATTTAATAATTCAAGTGGTTTTATGCACATTTGGGAAGCCATTTATACCACTTACCCCGGGGGGATTTGAGCCCAAAATTGCCAATAAAATCATCTATCTTGTTCAGAATTTAGTACAGACTTGAATAAGTGATTGGAGGTAAATAATACATAACCAAACATAATAATTAAGTTATAATATCATTTATACACCTTATTTTAATATTTGGGAGCAATTGGGCTGATTTGGAGACCAAGACACTAAAACTAGTCAAGAGCCAAAATTGTGAAAAATATTCGAAAATTGGGCATTTTGGTAAAAAATTTAAAAAGGGAAATTACAAGTGGTATCACATAATGGTATTCACACCTGATAGTTTTAACAAGGATTCAAGGAAATATACCACCACCCTTAGAATCTGAATTGGAAGGTGCTTGGTTTGTAGAAGAAGAACTAGAAGACAAAAAGGTACCTTTGACTAAAGCTATGGCTAACGAGGGAGAAGACTACAGTAAGGAGAAAATGGAGTATCTAAAACTTATAAAACCCCTATTTGAATAAATATCCAATGACATTACCCAACACATATCAAAAGGATTCGAATTGATGGTCAGTCAAATGGGAAGCAAATGGATAATAGGAGATAGTGGTAGTTCACAATCAACAGAAAAAAAGACAATGGGTGAGAAAATTTTATCACGAACATGACCTCATAATAGACCCCATGAGTTTCAAAGCAAAACAAGGCCTACTGCACCTAAATTTTTTATTCCCAAAGAAGAGACTAACATTCAATTTGAAATTGATACAATAACAAAAGAATGGGCTAAATTGGATGAAGAGTGTAAGAGAAGTATAACATTTGAGTAGTACTTCACCATGGAAAACAGACTAAAAAAAAAGAGGACAATAAGTCTCTACACCAAAAAAAAGAATTGAATTGTGCCAAAGCTAAAGTCTCGCTTCCTACTTTTCATGGTTCATCTCAAAGTTTTGCTAACACTTGCATGCAAAATTTGGATGTGTATTTTCAGCTGAATCCAATGGTTGAAGAAGACGCTTTAAAAATGGCTATTTTTCACTTGGATGGATATTCCAATGAATGGTGGTTCCATTGAATGAAAACCTTCAATCATGATCAGGTTAAGACATATGGGGAATTTATTGATAGGGTGTTAGAAAGGGTTGAGAAAAAAGATCCAGAATTGTCTTTCAAAGAACTAACACAATTGAAGCAAGAAGGGACTCCTATCAAGTATATGTTGGAATTCCAAAGATTATAAGTTAATGTGGCTAATGTATCTATGGGAAGGTTATTATTTCTGTTCACTGAAGTTTTGGTAGAGCCCTTAAAAAAAAAATTCAAATCCCACAAGCCTACTAACTTAAATGATGCAATGAGCTTGACTAGAGATCTTGAAAATGTGCTTCCTAGAACAAGATTTCCTCCCAAGCCTAACTTCAGATTTGAAAGAAATCCTTGGAAAAGGAATGCACCTGATAAGAAGTTTTGGAAAAGAGATACATCTAAAAATAATAATAAATAAAGACAAAACATGGATGAACTTCGAAGAAAAAAATGTGCTTCACATGCTTCCAACCATGGACACCGAGGCATAAATGTGCTAAATGAAAAGCTCAATACATATAAGTATTTTATGATAATGATGAGTATGAAGGGGGTATGGATTAAGATGGAACATTTCAGATAAAGAGGACGCATATGAGACAGAATCTGAATAATAAAAACAATAAGAAAATCATCCTTCACTGGACAAAGAAAGAATGGTAGTACTTTCAGCAGTGCCTCGCTATCACACTATTCGAGGAAAAGGTCTATTATTGGGACAAAGAGCTTCAGTTTTGGTGGATGGAGGAGCTACACATAATTTCATTGATGTAGATATGTTAAAGGAAATAAAGATACCAAGTGAACCATTCGATGGCTTCACAGTTGTAATTCTAGGTGACAACAGAATGCAATGCAACACATGGGTTCCAAAGCTGCAAGTCACCATAGGTAACTATACTTTTGTTGATAGTTTTTATGTGGTTGATGTTGTTGATACTAATGTAGTATTGGGAGTGAAATGGATATATTCTATAGGAGATAATTCAGTAAATTATCGAATTCCTCAAATGAAATTTCAAGATTCAAGAAGTGTACTAAGGGTTGTGAGAGGGCAACACACTTACCCAAAATAGGTAGTAAATTGCAATAATACGAGATCTATATTAATGCATGGTGATATAGAATGGGACGAGGAATGTTATATCACCTCTCCCAAGGAAAAAAATCACAGTTTTTAAACACCAAAAGGAGATAGAAACACTTTTGCACAAATATGAAAAAGTTTTCAGAGATCTTCCACATGGTAGACCACCTGATAGGAGGGTTGAGCATAACATTGTTTTGGAGGAGTGTACTTCACCCATTCAGATACCACCTTATAGACATCCTAAGAAGTTTAGAGATGATATTGAGATTTACATTTAGGAACTATTATATTCGGGACTCATTAGACCAAGCTCTAGCCCTTATGCTCCATCAGTAGTGTTGGTAAAGAAAAAAGATGGAACTTTGAGGATGTGTATATACTTTAGAGATTTGAACAAGAAGACCATCAATAATACATATCCTATTCCTATGATTGATGAGATCATGGATGAGCTATTTGGAGCTAATTACTTTCCCAAAATTGACCTTAGATATGTTTATCACAAAATTCAGATGAAGGAGGAAGATGTGCAAAAGACTATTTTTTGATGCCATTATGGTCACTTTGAGTTTCTTGTTATGGCATTTGGGTTAACTAATGCTCCAGATACATTTCAAGAATGTATGAATAGAATATTTTTCAAGCATATTAGAAGGTTTGTTTTAGTATTGTTTGATGATATTCTCATTTACAGTGAAACTTGGGAAGAGCACTTGCAACACCTAGAGATTGTGTTGAAAACTTTGCAAGAACAATCTTTGTATGCTAAGATGTCTAAATGTGAATTTGGGATGAAATAAATATTATATATTCGGCACATTATTTGGAAATATGGAGTGAAAGTGCACATGGAAAATATCAGGGATATCTTAGAATGGCCATCACCAAAAAACATCACAGAATTAAGAGGCTTCATTGGAATATGTACATACTATAGGAAGTTTCTGAAAGGGTTCTCCAAGTTGACTTCTCTACTAACGGATTTGACTAAGAAGGATTCTTTCAAGTGGAATGAATAGGATCAAAATTCCTTCCAAAAAAAGAAATAGGTAATGAGTAGTTGTCCTATACTTGCATTACCTGATTTTTCTAACCCTTTTGTTGTTGATTGTGATTCCTCAAGTGGAGGAGTAGGGGTTTTCCTAAAGAAAGGACAACACCCTATAGCCTTTGAGAGCAAAAAGTTGCAGCCTCATTAATAGAATTACCAGATATATGAAAAATATATGTTGGAAATCATGCATGCCTTGGTGTAACACCTCGATTTTGACCCCGATGCATTAAATGTACATTATGCATATATTGTAATTAATCATGGTGCATAGCTAAAGGAAAAAGCCCCACCATTAATTTGGTTGTGTTATGTTTGGCGATTGAAATTGTTGCCAATGGAATATCGTGATATATGGCACATATTAGTTTTGGCATCATTTAAATATGCACTTTAATTAAAATGAACCCTAACCAGCTATGTCAATGCAACCATGATGAAAAGGGCATGATTTTCCTAAGGATAAAGGGGGGGATTATTAAACTTTGAAACTATGGGGAAAATCCGTGTGTCAGCTGTTAAACCCTTTTAACTTGATCACCTTCCCTTGTATTATCCAACTATTACCATTAAAAGTTCTACTATTAGCTGGGGCAGTTATGGTTGGGGTGTGGAGTGTGGCATGGCTTGCAGTCCTTGCCCACACACACACTCCACCAGCAGGTTGAACCTCACATTGGAAAGGAAACCACAACTGCTATCACTCCATGCAGACTCTCAATTCTCTCCACTATGCCATTCTCTCCATTTTTGGCTCATCCTCATGCACCGATTGGGATTGCTGGTTGTATTTCTCACGTAGCAAGACAGAGAGTTGTTTTATGTCACCATGATTTCCCTATGAAGGGCAATTCACGACTTTGTTGCTGTGTGTATTTGTTTCCATACTGACTTTCAAACTGTGTAATTTTCCTATCACTCCATTGTTGAGTCGAGGCGGTATTTTTCCCACGTTTTTTGTTTGTTGTGATTTCATTTCATGTCTTGGAGCTGTTGTAGATTACTATTGAGTCATTTTGGCCACGATAAGGCCAAGAATGACTCAGGAATTGGTTTCCCCTATCCAAGTGGTGAATAGCTTTCTTGGCTGCGTGCATTCAGTGGTTGTTCTTTGGAGTGTGTTGGAGTGGGGATGAGGGCTTGGTTTTCTTGAAAAAATTGGTGTGTTTAGGAACCGCACAGATAGAGCTAGAGGGTTGGCTTTCTTCTCCATAACCCCTGAATAGCACTGGAAGGGAGGTCAGGGCCTGAGGGATTGTGTAGAAGAGAAGGGACTGATTCCTTGTGTTGGGTGTGTGTGGGTGTCTTAGAATTCAGGCTAGTTCTGGTGTAGGTGTCCCTAGCTCTGTAATGAGCTCACCAACTTAGCATTTAGCCTTTCCCAGCTCCTGGATGGCCTGATAAACCCAACTATGTTGGCTTGGCTATGTTTTGTGTATCCTTGGCTATGTGTAAGCCTGCTTGTTCCTTATTACTTATGGAATCATTCTCAGCTCGAGGGTGGTAGCGTAGATGAGAGAATAAGGAGCACGCTGGCATATGGTTGGGTGGAACGTTGCAGCGACGTAGCTAGTTGCGGGACAAGTTCTTTATAAGATAAGTAATCTTGTCTATTTTACTTCTGCAATCATATTTACTATTAATAAATTATGATGAACATATTGAATGAATGAATGTATGTTTGCTTCTACTGTGTATGTGCATGATTATGCATCTTAGCATGTTTTATGTTCAAGCATTTCGGTTTTATGTATGTTCATGTTCATGGGGAAGTTTTCCTGAATGGTTAGTGGCATGGTAGCATCCTCTTTACTGTTTGGAGGGTCAGGGACATTACACTTGGCTAAATTCCGACAATACTTGGTAGGAAACAAGTTTGTGGTGAAAAATGACCACAATAGTCTAAGCACCTCACTACCCAAAAGGATCTAAATGAAAGAGAAAAAAAGTGGGTAAGAAAGATCCAAGATTATGACTTTGATACTGATTATGTGAAAGGAAATAATAAAATTGTAGCATATGCATTATCTCAAAGACCTTCTTTTTCTCTCATGGACATTGCTAAAAATTGGAAAGACATGCTACTAGTTGAATATGCCGAAGATAAGTTTTCTTGTGATGTATTAGATGGACTCATGGGAGATGATAAATACATAGTTTTGAATGGGATGATATAATATAAGGGAATAATTTATTTGGTTTGAGATTCAGAGCTTAAGTACAAAGTTTTGCAGGAAACACATGATTCCCCACTAGCAGGCCATCCGAGGATCTTCAAAACCTATAGGAAACTAAAGAAAATGTTATATTGGAAGGGGATGAAAGAATATGTTCAAAATTATGTGAATTAATGTAAGGTATGTCATCAAAACAAATCATAACTCACATACCCAACTAGTTTATTACAACCATTTCCCATTCCAGAGCAAAAATGGGACAGTATATCGATGTATTTCATCACTGGTTTGCCCAAATATTTGGGAAAGGATTGCATATATGTGGTAGTGGATAGATTGAATATTTTTTTTCATTTCATTGCTGTTACATCCTATTTTAGTGCTGCACAAGTGGATGACCTTTTTTTCAAAGAAATCTTCAGATTGCATGGGCTCCCCAAGAGCATTGTGAGTGATGGAGCTGGTAGATTCATGAGTTCTTCTTGGAAAGGAATTTCCAGATTTGTGGGCACTTAGTTGAATCCAATTACAAACTACCATACCCAAAATGATGGAAAAATATATAGGGTGAATAAATGTTTGGAAGAGTACCTTCGAAACTATGTGGGAGAATAGTAAAAAGCTTGGACAAAATGACTACACTTGGGTGAGTTTTGCTACAACACCACCTTTCACATGTCAATAGGGATGTCTACCTTTAGAGAATTATATGGTTATGATGCACTTACATTTTCTGATATTATATTTGGTGATAGTATATATCCAAAAGCTAAATATTGGGTGGAAGAAAGCCAAGAAATTTTAAAGCTTTTAAAAGAGAATTTGCATGTTGCCCAAAATCAGCAAAAACAATATGCAGATAAACATAGAGAGCAAAGGACCTTTTAGGCTGATGATTTATTGTATTTGAGGTTGAAGCCATAAAAATGAACATCTCTCAAAAGGAATGGAGCATAAAATCTAAATCCAAGCTACTATGGGCCTTACAAGGTAATCCGGAAGATTGGAGAAGTAGTATATGAGTTGGAACTTTCGGAAGGGAGTAAAATTCATAATGTATTTCATGTTTCTTGTCTAAATAAATCTATTGGTCAATAAATTGTCATTTCAGATACACTCCCTCCTTTGGATGATGAATTACATCTCACACTTGTTTTGTAAAAGGTTTTGAATACAAGGGATAGAAGATTGAGGAGCAGAACAATCAAAGAATACTTGTTGCAATGGAAGGATCTACCAAGTGAAGATTCCACATCGGAAGAGGAGAATATTTTGCAGCATCCAAATCTAAAATTTCTTGAGGAGAATCAATATTGGGTGGGAAGGACTGTAATGTCCCCATTCAAATAATTCCATAGCTGGAAAATTTCATCAATCCTATTAGTTCCCTAGGTTGGGTGGAAACATTGGGAAGTTAATAAGGGAGATAATAAATGGTTTTTAGACATTAGAAGGAATAAATATTTATTTAATGGATTTAATTAAATGAATTCAATTAAAAAATGAAATGGCTATGGAGAATGGAGACGCATGGAGACTATGGGGCCCACTCAAGCTAGAATTCCTATGTTAAATGGCATCCTCCTCTTGAAATCTCGAATATATGGGAAGCCTAATGTTTTTGGATAGATTATAAGGTTAATATATATGTACATATACTTCATAGGTTGAATTTGGGATGAATTTGGATTTACATGGGAGAGTAAGAGCCAGATGGGAGTTTCATGGACACTTGGCTAGATTCCCCTTACATTTATGACATCTATGACACCAATGATGGAGATTCTATGATATTTATGACACAAGTCATATATGAAGGCTGAAATATGACATATCTGACATGTCCAAACTAAATAGAGAATCTTATAGGGTGCTCATGGAATTTGGATAAGGCCAAGAGGATCCTACTCGAATTTGGGAGAAGAGGCAAGGTGAAGAGAGAGGCCACATGGCATAGCATAAGCAAACACATGAATTCGATTTGGATTTGATTTATGGATGGATTTGGAGCCTTAGAAGACCAATAATTTTTATAAAATGTAGGTATTGGCCATGATAAGTCCCTTTTGATAATTTGTGAAAATTGTTAGAATAATCAACCCATAGTTAGCTACCTTAGACATTAATTAATCCATTTTTGTCTTATTTTGCTAGTTTCCAATATTCCACTCTATGCAAGTTCTCTTCCACATGTCCTATAAGTCAAACTTGCTAAAACTGAGTCATGGAGCACTTGGGAAACCTCCTAGAATCCATATTTAGCATATCTACTTTATTCCAGATCCTCCCTAGCAGATGTCTACTTTTTCTGCTTTATTACCTGCTTTACTGAGTTTTATGGAAAAAGGGAAAGTAAGACTAGGTGCAGTTGACTTGTTTTTTCCCCTCATCATCCTCCATTCTTTTCTCCTAATAAAATCATGTATGAGTTATCTTTCCATCACATATTATCTTGCCTACTTGACTTTGCCGATTCGTGAGCTCCTAGGCAGATTTGGAAACTGCTTTATGCACCTATGGGGGATTTCACTAAATTTAGTAATCCCGCTTTTGACTATTTCAAATGGAATCCTTATGCATTCAAATATCTCATGTAATTATTAATTGCATAAGCCTATAAATTCACAAGGTCGGCTATCATACACTTATTCAATATAGATTAGTGTTATGCTCCAATTTCAGTCTCCTTTGTGTGTAAATTTGCATGTTTGATTAGTAATTTTGTGAGTGCAATTGATATATCACCTGGGTTCAATTTCAACATGGTATCAGATCCTTTGTAGATATATTTCTCTCCTTCCATATTGCTATTGCAGGTTTGACATCTTGACTGGGAGCTATTATGTTGACTGAAGGGACAATTTCTGAGCTATGGATCAATCTCAGAAGATAATCTTGACTCCATTTAATTTCTTTGAATGGAAAGAAGATATGGAGATACTATTGAGAGTGAAAGGTCTCTATAGGGTGACTATGGAAACTGAAGCAGAACCCAATGCAGCTATAGAGAAAATTAAATGGCATAGTAGGAGGGATGAGACATATGGTCTCGTGTGTCTGAGCATATCCAGAGACCTCGTCTTCCATCTTGATGGATTGAAATCACCAAATGAAGTATGGGAGAAGATTGTAGAGATTTTTGGTAAGACATATGAGATGAGAGGACATCAAATCAAGAATGAATTGATCTCCTTGATTCCCAGCAGCTTTGAATCCCTGCAACTATACTTTCCCAAGTTTAAAGCCCTTGTTTTGCAGCTAAAATAGTGTGGAATTGAAAAAAAGGTGGAGCAACTAGTTTTGGCCATACTCTCAAAGCTTGGCCCTGAATATTCAATGTTTTTTTGACCTTCCATGCCACCAAGTTGATAGCTCGAGCCTGGAAGATGCCTAAGCTTGTAGAGTTCATGGAATCCCTCACACAAGAAGAAGATAAACTGGTGATGATGGGCACCATCAAACCTTCCAAATACCAAGCTCTAGTTGCTGAATATTCAAGGGTGGATTCAAAAGGAAAGAATGAATCCAAGAAGCCACCTAAGCAGAAGAGAGACAAGAACAAGTCTCAGGAGGATCCCCAAGACTCCAAGAAGAACTTCTAGAAGAAGAAGAACAAAGGAGAAATGAGCAAGTGTGCATACTGTAGTAAGGGATTTCATCCTAAAATATCCTGCATGAAGAAGCCAATTGACATGCTGACCCAACTCCTGGAGAAGAATAACGTCTCCCTTCCTGATAGCTCAAAGAAGAGGGAAGGAGGATCAAACTCAGAAGACAGAGAGAGAGTTCATGCATTGGTTGCTAGAACATCAAGCTCACCTAGCTTCATCATAGACACTGGAGCTTCAAGACATATGATTTCAACCAAGGATGCATTCTCCTATATTGACATTTCGAAAGGTCCACCAATAGTGCTGGGAGATGACTCTCTCACTGACAATTTGGGAAAAGGAAGGATTGATCTTGACCATGGTAAGTACAACAATGTATTGTATGTTCTAGGTCTTGCCTCTAACGTCTTGTCAGTGTAAAATATGACCCACAAAGGGTCTCCAAAGAATGTCATATTCTCCCCTGATGATGTTGATATCATGGAGATATTGAGTGGTAAATTCATTGCAAAAGGAGTTGTAGATCACACTTCGAAGGTATACTGGTTTTCACATTTTCTACCCTACTCAAACCCCTCTGATCTTCCGATTCATGCTAATGAAGAAAGAAAGCTTTGGCATGAAATATTTGGCCATATTAACTATAGGTATCTTTCTGATCTAAGTGAAAAATAAATGGTCATAGGGTTACCAAAGATTAAGTTTTCCAAGGGAGTCTATCAAGGTTGTGTCCTAGGAAAACAACCAATGCATAAATTTGAGAGAGCTAGTCATGACAGAACCTCTGCACCTCTTGAGTTGATCCACAGTGATGTTGTTGGTCCATTCCCTCATATGTGAATGAGTCAGGCCAAATATGGATTAACTTTCATAGATGACTTTTCCAGGTACTGTTGGGTTTACTTCCTGAAGCATAAGTTTGAAGTTTTTGGCCTCTTCAAAGTCTTTAAGGCTTTGGTTGAAAACTAGTCTGGGAGGAAACTCAAGATCCTCAGATATGACAATGGTGGTGAGTATGTCAAGTCTAATTTCATTCAATATTGTGAAGATTGAGGTATTTATATGCAGCATTCAATCCCTTACACACCACAACAAAATGGTGTTGCTGAGAGAAAGAGCAGATCACTGAAAGAGATGGCAACCTATATGTTGGAGGCTAAGACTTTTCCACCAAAGTTTGGGGCCAAAGATATAAACTATGCATCCTATATTCAGAATATGGTACCTCATAAACAACTTTATGGTATGGCTCCTTTCAAAGCATGGAGTGGGCACAAGCCAGATGTGACCCATTTCAAGATTTTTGGCTCAAGGGCTTGTGCTAGAATTCCAACAGAAAAGAGGAAGGCTTTGCAGCCCCAAAGCCAAGAGTGTCTACTTGTTGGTTACTCTGAAGATTCAAAATTGTACAAGCTTATTAATTTGAGTACAAAAAAAGCATTCATTCAAAGGAGTGTTCAGTTCCAAGAAGAGCCTTTAGCAATAGTTGAAGTTGGAGAGTCTTCTTCACCACCAGAACCATTAAATGTAAGTGAAGAGACAAATGAGTTTGCTGATTATGATATGTCTTATAATGATAATTTAATTTCATATCCTAACAGTCCTACAATATTAAAATGGGAAGCAAATACCATTCATGAAGCTAGGGAATTAGCTGGAAATCCTAGTGATCCTAGGAGGACTAGATCTCAGTTTGAGAGTGCCCTGAGCATGAATGGCCCTTTATTTGTAGAGAAATTCTATCTGATGGTTGAATCAGACCCATAGACATATGAATATGAAGCACATGATCCAATATGGAAAGCATCCATGAAAGAAGAATTCAGCTCACTCCAAAAGAACAACACTTGGGAGCTGGTTGATCTTACACCAGGGAGGAAGCTAGTTCAATGTAAGTGGGTTTTCAAAACTAAGTTTGCTGCTTATGGTTCAAATTTGAAATATAAGGAAATATTGGTAGCTAAGGGATAGTCACAGGCACATGGTATTGACTACAATGAGACCTTTTCACCAATGGCAAAGATGGACTCCATCAGGCTAGCCTTAGCCATTGCAGCTTCGAAGCAGTGGGAGGTACATCACATGGATGTGAAGTGTGCTTTCCTGAATGGATATATTACTAAATATATTTACATGTAGTAGATTCAATGGTTTGTTACTAATCCATCCTTTGTGTGCAGGCTAAAGAAATCATTGTATGGGCTTAAGCAATCCCCTAGGGCTTGGTATGCCAAGATTGATGGCTTTCTGCTGTCATTGAGTTTTGTTTGATGCAAGTCTGATACAAATGTTTATTTGAAGCTGATTCATGGTTCTTTGATGATTATTGTCTTGTATGTGGATGACCTTCTGATTAAAGGAAGATCAAATAAATAAATTGGCTCCTTGAAGGATGCAATGAACCATGCATTTTCTATGACTGATTTGGGGTTATTGAGCCAATTTTTCGTCCTTGAAATTGCTCAATCCAAAATTGGAATAAAAGTACATCAGTCCAAGTATGATTTGGATTTTCTGAACAAGTTCAACATGAAATATTACAAGCCAATCAAGACTCCCTTCCTTTCAGGAGTTAAGCTTGAAGAAGCAGGTTCTTCTCCTATGGTAGATAGTACACTGTATATACAACTGATTGGGTCTTTGTTGTACCTTACAAACACTCGACCTGATATTTATTATGTAGTAATTGTGGCTTCAAGATACATGGATCAGCCTCATGAGATCCGTTGGAGAGAATCCAAAAGGATCCTTAACTTTGTTCAGGGAACAAGAACTCATGGGATCTTCTACAAAGCTAAATCTGATCTTGATTTGATTGGGTTTATTGATAATGAGTGGGTAGGTGACAACACAGATTGAAATTCAACATCAAAATATGTTTTCATTCTTGCTGAAGGACCAATCATCTGGTCAAGAAAGAAATAGAGTGCCATTGCACTCTCATCTACAAAAGCAGAGTACAGAGGAGTTGTAAATGAAGCAACTCAATGTTTATGGTTGCAGGGGTTACTTAGTGAGTGTGGATTCGAATCAGAGTTCTCAAATATTATATATTGCGATAATCAGAGCACCATTTGAATCTTCAATGATCCAGTTCAGAGACAGATAACCAAACACATTGAGATCCATATGCACTACATCAAACAACTTGTGCATGATAGCACCATTCACCTACTCTTCTGTGCATCTTCAAAACAAGTAGCTGACATATTCACCGAAGTTTTTTGTGAGAAGACATTCAGCAATCTCAAATCACTGCTGGGGATTTATGATCATGCTGTGAAGCATCAAGGATGACAAGATTTTCAAATCTTGTTTTACTGTCCATGTTTAAGGGAGGATTTTCCCACTGGGTTTTTGCCTCTTTCCTTGGTTAAATGGACATGCAGTATGTAAAGGGTGACTAATAATTATTGCTAGGCCCTATAGTTTTCTGATATTTACTCATAAGTTAGGCTTAAGTTGGTGTGTTAGAATAATCAACCCATATTTAGCTACCTTAGACATTAATTAATCCATTTTTGTCTTATTTGCCTAGTTTCCAATATTCCACTCTATGCAAGTTTTCTTCCACATGTCCTAGAAGTCAAACTTGCTAAAACAGAGTCATGGAGCGCTTGGGAAACCTCCTGGAATCCATATTTAGCATATCTACTTTATTCCAGATCCTCCCTAGTGCATTTCTTCTTTTTCTTCTTTATTTCCTGCTTTACTAAGTTTTATGGCAAAAGGGAAAGTAAGACTAGGTGCAGTTGACTTGTGTTTTTCCCTCGTCATCCTCCATTCTTTTCTCCTAATAAAAGCATGTATGATTTGTCTTTCCATCACGTATTAGCTTGCTTACTTGACTTTGCCAATTCGTGAGCTCCTAGGCATATTTGGAAACTGCTTTATGTACCTATGGGGGATTTGATTAGATTTAGTAAGCCTGTTTCTGACTATTTTGAATGGCATCCTTATGCATTCGAATCTCTCATGTAATTATTTATTGCAGCAGCCTATGACTTCACAAGGTTCACTATTGTACACTTTTTCAATACAGATTAGTCTTATGCTCCAATTTCAGTCTCCTATGTGTGTAAATTTGCATGTTTGATTAGTAATTTTGTGAGTGCAATTGATCTATCACCTGGGTTCAATTTCGACAAAAAATGTTATTGTGAAGAGAGAGAGCTAGTGGATGACTAGTTCATGCCTTAGCCAATTTTTAGGTTGAAGTATTCCCATCCTAGTTGTTGTTTGGAGAGGCCACTCAGGTATTTCAAGGAGATTCAATGGAGTCATAATTTACAGGTGCAAGCTACAACATCTTGTAGACATATCAAGTTCATCTTTTTCTTCCTTTCATCTCAATTTTTATCGCCATATTTCAGCTCTATGGAGTGAAGCTCACTTGGTGAGCTATTCATATCTTTGAGGGAGATTATATTGCTCCATTATTTTGTATTTTTATGTAAATTATGTTATATTTAATTTCATAAATCTCTCAGGTCAAAATGCCAAGAAATATCATGTATTATTGATCAATAATGAAGAAACAGTGCCATTTTCCCACTATTTTGTTGTAAACTCTTGTAATCTTGATGTATTCGAATGGATGTATAAATTATTGATGTTTATGAATGAATGGAATGTAGTTAAAGCATATTATGGGTTTCATTTTCATTAAGTGATAATTTGTGGCCATGGGGTCAAATTTCATAGCAATTGGAGCAAACTACACCTCATTTCACCAAGGGTCCAAAACTAGTTTTTTATATCTGATTGAAAGAAGTTATAACAGCCATGGTAGTTTGATTGTTTATGCATATAAGTCTTCTATAATTTATTATACACATAACATTCTTCAATTTAAGAATTTGATTGGGTTTCTGCACATTTGGGAAGCCATTTCTACCATTTACCCCAGGAGGAATTTGAGCCCAAAATTGCCAGTAAAGTAATCTAGTTCAGAATTTAGTACAGACTTGCAGAAGTGATTGGAGGGCCATAATACATCCATGAAAATAATAATTAATTTATTATATCATTCATACACCTTCTATTAATATTTGGGAGAAATTGGTCTGATTTGGAGACCAAGACACTAAAACTAGTCAAGAGTCAACATTGTTAAAAATATTGGAAAATTGGGCATTTTGGTAAAAATTAGAAAAAAGGTACATTAAAACTATCACATTTATTGATCAACCCTATACATAATGATTCTCAATTATATCAGTAATTCAGTTACTGATTTACATATGTCATAGTTGTACCTCTGTCAAAGGGAGAAATTACTCCTTCTTACAATGATGTATCTAGAAAATATGTAGATTAAATATCATAAGAGAAAGAAAAGATTCACACAATTTTCCATCATAATTGATGTAATGTAGCCATGAAGAAACAATAATAAATCTATAAATAACCACAATCTAAATCTAAATTATTGACCATGAAACATCTAGTTGGTTCATTCGATCGACCGAGTGACAATTACAAAGTTGTAACTCCCTCTCCATGGTTGTAAAATATATAATCATGGTTACGCAATGCATTATGAATGAGTACATGAACATATGATATAATATAAGACTACTTATCGCTTTCTCTATGATTACTTATTGTCTTCAAGTATATTCTCATCTGATGTATGTTCTTATATACGATATATATGCTTGCTACCGGTAACTAGTGTGCACAAAATCCTAGATTACAACATTTGTTCTATTGTTGGTAATATAATAGAGAGAGGAAGCCATATATGTTTAATGAATATGAGATCCATATCTAGTGGAACAATAAAATGGACAATTACTTGAGTAATTATGCCAAAAGAAACATGTTATATCAAGTTCATGTAGGAGAGTTATTTTTCATAGACACACACAAGATATTTCTAGAATCCATACCAATGGAAATAAATAGGTATCTCAACCATATCGTTGATGACCAAGTCTTATAAAAAATAAAAAATAAATTACTATCTAAGTTAATTAATAGTGCTTGAACAAACCTATATGAGTAGTTGGAGAAAATATGTGATGATTTTTTTTTGGAAACAACAATAAAAGAAAGTACATCAATTGAAAGTGAAAAGAACATATTCTATGATGATCTAGACAAGAATTTATTATGCACTATACCAACCTTAATACAAAAAATTCTAATTGATAATGGAGTGGACAAGATAGTCGAGATGACACCCCTGATAAATACACCTATAATGACTAATTGGAAAGGAAAAATAAAAAGTTGAACTCAAGTATTCTTGACATCTGATCTATGGTAATATTCATACAACCTTTCTTATAATAGGATCCCTTGCCCTTGGTAAACCTATGACATGTGTACTTATTAGAGCCTGAGTCTTCATATGATGGATCAAAATCTTCCTTAGGTTTTAATTCCACATTCCTCTTATCCTTTCCTTTATTCTTCCTCCTTTCTTCTGCATTATTTGTCTCCCTACACAAGATAGATTGATTCGTGGAGGCTCAGAGGGCTCCCATTTATCTCAGCTTTTGTTGTTCATGAATAAGATATTCTGTGAAGACATTAAGGTATTTAGTTCTACAATTAGGAATCGTTAGTCTCCCATAGTGAAAGGTGGATACAAACAATGAGAATTCTAGGCCAAGTTTGCTCAGAATTGAGAGTACCAATTGCTGATCCTTATTTTCAATCCCACATTGCTTGCACTGCATGACAAGAGATATGAATTTTGAGAAGAATTCCTAGATAGTTTCAAATTTCTTGGGTTGCATAGCAATCAAATAATTCTCTATAATATGGCCTCTCATCTCATCCTTCTTGGAAACACATATTTTATCTTCTCCCATATTTACTTTGGAGTATTCAATCCATCAATATGGAATAGTAACTCCCTGGAGATATGAATGCAAATGAATCCAAATACATAATACAAATTGTTTAGATACTTTGACTTCCCAAGAGAATGTTGGGGTTCAACCTGTCTATTTCAGAATAATCAAACCCATATTTACACATAGGAGATATTAATTTGTCAATTTTGTCCTATTCGTAGATTCCTTACTATGCTAGTTGGCATCCACTTGCACCTAGAAGTAAAAAAATGCTAAAAATGGATTAAGGGGGGATTTAGAAACATACAGGAATCAATTCTAACAACTCTCCATTAATTCTAGAATAGAAAAAGCACAGTTCTTTTTGTTCTGAAAGTTGCCTTGCTTTTAGCAGTTTAAAGGGAAAAGGGAAAAGCTAGTCTTGGAGTACTTGCCTTGTTTTTTCCCCAACTTATCCTCCTTTATTTTCTCCATAAAAAAGAATGGATATGATATATTTACATCACTTATCAGCTGGTACATCTCACTCAGCCAATTTTTTAGCATCTTGAGAGATTAGGAAAGTGATTTATGCACTTATGGGGGATTTTGACTAGTTTATTAAGCCTTTTTTTTCTCCTATTCGAATAGCATCCTTATGCTTTTGAACATTTGATGTAATTATATATTTGGAAAAACTATTACTTTATGAGGTTGGATGATTTACACTTATTCAATAGAGGATTGTGTTATGCTCCATATTCAGTCTCCTTTTTTGTAGAATTTTGCATGCCTAACTAGTAATTTTGTGGGTGTAATTGATCTACAGCTTGGGCTTCATTTCCACATGGTATCAAATCCTTGATAGATCAATTTCTCTCCTTCCAAATTTCTATTGAAGGCTCGGCATCATTGAGTGGGAGCGCATTTTTCTAGTTGAAGTGTACAGTTGTTGAGATATGGACCAATCTCAAAGGATCATACTCACTACATTCAACTTCTTCAAATGGACGGCTGAGATGGATATTTTGTTGAGGAGTAAAGGTATCTAATTTTTGGGTACATAGGGTACTCCCAAAATACCGAACACCTAGAGCAACCACTTCACACAAATTAATCACATATCAATACATCGATGTTTGTCACGTGGTTAAAACCCTCGAAAGTGAAATAGTCCACGACCCCGACCAAATAGCTACTTGGAGCAATTTATTATGCAAAAGAAAGAATGTTACATGAGCTTCTCATAATCGATCACCTAGCGAAGGACCCTCCAAGCTATTTAAATAGAGATCATGGACCAATCGGGTGTTAATCCACGGATCAATGGTAGGTATGATCTAAGAGAATTTGAACCGTCAGATCACTTTATGTCTAGAACATATTATGACCATCGGATTAGAATATTTATAAATGCATACTAATGCATACTAAAGAAACACACTTTACCTAACAGATATATTACACAAGTTGATCTTAACTAACTCCCAAGTGTCCAAATATCCTAACATCCCCCCTTATGAACAACTTGTGATATGATTGAAGGATTTACCAAAGTGACACTATTAGGAGAAGGAAGGAGTCATTAAAGCCTATCCCCCCTTAAGGACATATTCCTAAACTCCTAACATAGATCGAAGTTTAGAAAACTTCGATTCTGTAAGAGACTTGGTGAAGATAGATGTCTGCAACTTAATCATCTGTAGGGAAATAGAGCATTTCAAGAACATGATCATGAACAAGATCTTTGATGAAGTGCATGTGTAGCTCAATGTGTTTGATGCATTGATGTGGAACTGGATATTTGGAAAGCTTGATGGCACTTTTATTGTCGCACCAAAATGGAGTAGGTTGCTTCTTCTCAAATACAAACTCGAAAAGGATTTGTCAAAGCCATAAAGCTTCCTGAATGGAATTAACTGTGGCTTGATATTCTGCTTCTATTGAATAAAGAGAAATATATTGTTGTTTCTTACAATCCCAATTGACGGGTCCAAATCCCAGAATGAAAACGTAACCTGCATTAGACTTTCAATCATCAGGATCGTCGACCCAATCTGAATCAGTGAAATGAACCAACAAAGGTTCCCCCCCTGTACTGTAATGAATCCCAAACTAAATTGTACCTTGAATATATCGAAGTATTCTTGTTGTTGATTTCTAGTGGATTTCATGAGGTTTTCACATGTAACAGGAAACACAAACAATGACAAAGGAAAGGTCAGGATGGGAACAAGTTAGGTATAAGAGACTACCAACAAGCTGATGATATAGGGTGGCATCTACTTCATGGGAAGTACAAGTGGTAGAAATTTTGACTCCGGAATGAAAGGGAGAAGGGGTTGGTTTACAATATTCCATGTGAAAATGACGAAGAAGGTCACAAGCATACTCAGATTGGGAAAGAAAGATTCCTTATTTGGTTTGCAAGAATTGGAGACCAAGAAAATAATGCAAATGTCCTACGTTTGACATTTCAAAATTTTGCTTAAGACTGGATTTCACATGGGTTAAAAGCTTAGGGTCACTACCAGTAAGGATGAGATCATCAACATAAAGAACAAGTATGATGAGATGGTTTCCTACTTTCTTATTATAGACATTGGGATCAGAATGGCATCTAGAAAAACCAGTAATAAGGAGAAAGCTATCCATTTTTGCATACCAAGCTCTAGGAGCTTGCTTAAGGCCATATAAGTATTTCTTAAGGAGACAGACAATGATAGAGTTATCCTGAACATATCCAGGAGGTTGTTCCGTGTAAATTTCCTCCTGTAAATCACCATGTAAAAAGGAAGACTCAACATCAATTCCGTGGACTTCCCAGTTATGTAAGGTTGCAAGGGAAATAACAAGGCAAATGGAATTGATTTTTGTGACAGGAGCAAAGGTTTCATTGTAGTCAATCCATTCAACTTTGGAAAATACTTTGGAAACTAACCTTGACTTAAGTCTTTAAACACTTCCATCTGATGCAAACTTAGTTCTGTAGACCCATTTAAATATGACAAGTTTTCTTCCTTTTGGAAGAGGAATAAGATCCCAAGTATCGTTCACCATTAAGGAACGCTATTCTTCATCCATAGCTGCATCCTAATCTGGATTTCCTAAAGCTTCTACAAAATTTTCTAGATCATCATTCTCAGAAACTTGACCCAAAAGAGAAGAGGCTCATTGAAATTGAGAATGTGTTTGACGTTGATCTCTAGGATCATCGGCAAGATCACCACCTACTTCACATGTTGAATGGACCCATCGAGGAAGCATTGGTGTTGGTGCAACTGGAGGAACATGAGCAGGCGGAGGTGTATTTTCATCCTCGCTTTCATCATCAGAAAATGGAGTTCGAAACATGTCAAGGAAGTTGGAAGAACAATAAGAAGAAGGCACAATCTCTGAATCAGGCTCGCAGGCCAAAGATGGAACACCAGCCAAGTTAGGCTCGCAGGTTAAGAGATTTTCATCAAATTTAACATCTCTTGTAATGATTATATCATGAGAATGTGGCTAAAGAATTCTATAACCTTTTACATCTTTTGAATATCCAACAAATATGCACTTTTCACTTTTAGGCTGCAATGCTTTCCATTTTTTATTCGGAATGTGAGCCCATGCTTCACAACCAAACACATGGAAGTGACTTACATTTGGTTTAATTTTACTCCATGCTTCTTCTGGCGTTATACCTTGTAAAACTTTAGTGGGTGTGCGATTAACTATGTAATTTGCAAAATTTATGGCCTCAGCCCAATATTGAAGACTTAGTCCCTTAGATTGGATCATAAAATAAACCATTTATTTTAAGTGTCATTCTTCCGCTCTGCTACACTATTTTGTTATGGTGTATATGGAACAGTGTGTTGTTGATAGATTCCTTGTTCAGTGCAGAAAATAGTGAACTTTTTGTTAACATATTCTCCTCCATTGTCAGATCTTAACTGAATAATTTGATGACCATATTGTTTTTCAACAAGGGCTTTGTAGGCCAAGAACATGTTAAATACTTTGCTCTTAATTTTTAGGCAGTAAACCCAAGTGCGTCTAGAGTAGTCATCAATGAAAGTTAAGAAATATTTGAAACCAGAAAAGGAAGCAGATGGAAAAGGGCCACACAAGTCACTATGCACAAGCTCCAAGGGAACTGAGGTGTGCTAAGAGGCATGTTTGTCAAAACTGTCCCGATGATATTTTATGAGTACACAACCGGAACAAACACCATCCTTACAAGATACCATCGGAAGACCAGTCACCATATTGTCTTTACATAGTTGTTGTAATGAGCGATAATTTAAGTGACCAAATCGCTCATGCCAAAGTTTTCTCAAGTTATCACTATGAGGAACAAAAACTAAAGGAAAAGGTGATGACCCAAATTTTTTAAATTTGTACAACCTGGTAATATCATCAATAGTTCCACTAGCAAGGACATTTTGAGTATCTTTAAAATCCTTGATTACAGCTTGGTGAGGTGTAAACGTCACAGTTTTACGTTCACCCGAATGAGTAATTTATGATAGAATGATAACAAATTGTAGGAAATTTTTGGAACACATAGTACATCACTGAAATGAACATTTTCTACTGGAACTGTTTGAGATCCTACAACACTTAGATATCTAGCATCACCAAAAAATATTTGTTTGGTGTTACATTCATGCATAGTAGAAAAGATGGCTTGATCCTTAGCCATTTGATAAGATCCTCCAAAATCAATGATCCATTCATTTGCAGTAGAAGAAGAAGATTCATTATAAGAGTAACTAGAAGCACAAAGGGCATGTCCATGACAGGTATATTCTGAAGACGGATCTAGGTTGATGTGGTGCTTCTTCATTGCTGCTTCCAAGGCTGCCATATTCTTGAAATACTTAGATTCATCATGATTATCTCTCCCACAAAAAATGCAATGAAGCTGAGTATTCTTTGCTTGTGGCTTGGATCCTTTTTCATTTTTTAAAGAAGGAGCTGACTCAGAGGGTTTGGGACCCTTGTTGTTTGGCTTATCATTGTGAGATTTATGTTTCTTGGGAGGCTTGGAATTTTCTTTCTATTGGGACAATAAGGATTTCCCAGGTGTATCTACATTGTTAATTATTCCAAGATGAATGAGCTTATCTTGATCTCTATTTAATGAATCATAAAAGGATTTAAGACTAAGCTCGTGATAGCTATTTGCATTCAAGGATTCCTTCATGGAGTAGAATGTAGATACAAAAATAGAATATGCAGATCCAAGTTTGGAAAGAATGTGATAAATACATTGTTTGTCTTCTTTCTTAATCTTGCATTCTTCACATAAGAGTCTACTAGTTTTATGCTTAGATAAATATTCTTGAATGCATGAAAAATCACTTGAATTCAAATAAATCAACTCATTCTGAAGTTGATGACCTCGAATTTCATTGTGTTTACCAAACACAGATTCCAATTTTTCCCAAGCTTTATCAGGTTCATCATATCCAGATATGTGGAATTGCAAATCAGTAGAGATTCACATCCCAATCAATCCACGAGCTTCATCACATATACTTTCCCATTTAACTTTATTGTCATCATCAGTGGGTTCTGTTTCTTTCCCTGAGGTAATAATGGAAAGTCCCCTACTTCGTAGAACATCCTCCATATGAGATTTACATGAGAAATAGTTAGAAATTGTAAGTATAATATCACAAGGGGAATTCATACAATAAAATAATGGCTGAGAGAATAGAAACTAACTATCTATATGTAAAGAGCTCAAAAAATTAGGCTGTTTAAAAAAAAACGGATCTGAAAACGGATTCTATATGATGAAGTTATGCTTGATCAAAGAAAATGTTGAAGATGTCCCCGATAGTGACGTGGCAAATATTAACTTGACCAACTTAAAAAAGAACCCCCTTCTTCCTAAGATGAACCTTTGGTAATCACTTACAATAAAGCTTTTTTTTTTTTAATCTTCTCTCCCGGTCTTCATGCTTGCCTTTTTTTCCTGCAAATCACAAAAAAATGAAAAACAAACAAACAAACAAAAAACATTTTCCACCCAATGGGATTAGATATTGGTTAGATTACTCGAAAAGTCTACATTTTCAAGTTTTTTCATTATTTTTGATTTGCTGCGGTGGCACAAGGTGCACGACAAAGAGCATACGTAGTCGTGAATACAAGAAAAAACATTCCCTTACTGGTTTTGATTCACCGCAATTGTGCAAGGTGCAGGGAAAAGAGCATACACATCCAAGGAACTTAAACAGTCTAAGACTAAAACAATAAAGATATAATAATAAAACTGATAAAATATGAGAGATTTTAAGAAAAATTAAACAAATCTGTCACTGTAACATTATACATTCAGATTTGTCGAGATGGGTGTTTCTAGATCAAATGGAAACGGTTTTCAATGAAATGAAAACTATTTCCCAATGGAAACGGTGCTCCAGACAAAATGGAATAGCTCCCATAGGCCAAAAATGCATAGAAACTCTAGAACCAGAAACCCTTTCAAATTTTCGCCAACAACGGTTCCAGATATTGATCAAAACTAGAAGCGTCTCTTCATAAACGCTCAGATACTATGTTGGGGTACACAGGGTACTCCCAAAAGACCAAAAGACTAGAGAAACCACTTCACACAAATGAATCACAGATCAATACACCGATGTTTGTCACGTGGTTAAAACCCTTGAGAGGGAAACAGTCCATGGCCCTACTTGGAGCAATTTATTATGCAAAAGAAAGAAAGTTACATGAGCTTCTCATAATTGATCAACTAGCCAAGGACCCTCCAGGCTCTTTAAATAGAGATCATGGACCAATGAAGTGTTAAGCCACAGATCAATGTAGGTATGTTCTAAGAGAAGTTGAACCGTCAGATCACTTTATGTCTAGAACATATCGTGACCATTGGATTAGAATATTTGCAAATGCATACTAATGCATACTAAAGAAACAAACTTTAACGGATATATTACACAAGTTGATCTTAACTAAATCCTAATTGTCTAAATATCCTAACACCCCCCCTTAATAAAAACTTGGGATAGGATTGAAGGATTTAAAAAAGTGACACTATTAGTAGAAGTAAGGAGGCGTTAGAGCCTACACAAGTTTAGCATGGCAACTTAGGATGAGCCCAATGCAGCTGCAGAGAAAATTAAATGGAACAACAGAAGGGATGAGGGCTATGGTATTTTTTGCTTGAGCATTTCAAGAGACCTCCTGTTCCATATTGATGGATTGACATCACCAAATGAGGTTTGGGAGAAGCTTGAGACTCTATTTGGAAAGAAAAATGAAATGAGGGGACATAAACTCAAGATTGAGCTGATATCATTGAGTCCCAGTAGCTTCAAATCCTTACAACTCTACGTTTCCAAGTTTAAGGCCCTTGTTATGTAGTTAAAGCAATGTGGAATTGATAAGAAGGATGAGAAACTAGTATTGACCATACTTTTAAATCATGGTTCTAAGTCTTTTGTGTTTTTTTCAAGCTTCCATGCCACCAAATGGACAACATGATCCTAGAATATGCCTAAGCTTGTTGAGTTGATGGAATCCATCACCCAGGATCAAGATAAATTGGTAATGATGCGCACCATCAAAGATTCCAAAGACCAAGCTTTGGTTGTTGGAAATTCGAGGGTGGAATCCAAAGGAAAGAATAAAACCAAGAATCCACCTGAACAAAAGAGAGACAATCCCAAGTGTCAAGAGGAGCCCTCAGGCTCCAAGAAGAAATTCCAAAAGAAGAAGAACAAAGGTGAAATGAGCAAGTGTGCATATTGCAGTAATTTCTATCATCCTAAGAGATCTTGTATGAAGAAGCCAATTCACATGTTTACTCAAATATTGGAGAAGAACAACATATCCCTTCCTCAATGTAGAAGGAAGAGAAAAGGAAGATCAAATTGGGATGACAAGGATAGATTTCATGCCTTGTTTGCTACCACTTCGAGATCATCCACCTTCACCATTGATTCAAGGCACATTGTTTTGACAAGGGATACTTTCTCCTCTCTTGATGTTTCAAAATATCCAAAAAAAAATTCAGGAGATGACTTTATTACTGATAGTATGGGGAAGGGTAGGATTGATCTTGACCATGGATCTTTCAATGATGTGTTGTCCCAGGTATTGCTTCTAACCTCTTGTCGGTGTATCATATGACCCACAATGGGTATCCTGAGAAGGTTGTATTCTCTCCTAATGAAGTTGAAATCTCAGAGATTTTGAATGGTAGAGTCATAGAAAAAGGTGTTGCGGATCACAGTTTGAAGGTATATAAGTTTTTTGATTTCACACCTTTCTCAAACCCCTCTGCTCTTCTAACTCATGCTAATTAAGAAACAAATATTTTCCATCAGATATTTGGCCATATTAAATACAAGTATCTTTCATATTTTAGTGACAAACACATGTGCATAGGGTTACCAAAGTTCAAATTTTATAAGGGAGTGTGCCAAGGTTGCATCCTAGGAAAACAACCAGAGCACAAGTATGAGAGAGTCATTCATGAGAGAACCTCTACACCCCTTGAGTTAATCCATAGTGAAATTATTGGTTCATTCCATCATATGTCCATGAGTGAAGCCAAATATGTCCTAACCTTCATAGATGAATTTTTCAGGTATTGTTGGGTTTAGTTCCTAAACCATAAGTTTGAAGTTCTTAACCTCTTCAAGGTCTTTTGAGCCTTGGTTGAGAATCAGTCTGAGAGGAAAATCAAGATCATTAGATATGATAATGGTGGTGAGTATGTAAATTATGATTTCATCCATTATTGTGAATATGCAGGTATCCAGATGCAACATTCTATTCCTTACATACCTCAACAAAATGGTGTTGCTAAGAGTAAGAATAGATCACTCAAGGAGATGGCAACTTATATGATGGAGTCTAAAAATTTGCCACTAAAGTATTGGGATGAAGCAATAAAATATACATTCTATATACAGAATAGGGTTCCTCACAAGCAACTTGATGTAATCACTCCTTTTGAATTTTAGAGTGGGAACAAGCCAGATGTTACCCATTTCAGGATTTTTGGCTCAAAGGCTTATGCTAGAATTCCAACTGAAAATAGGAAGGATTTGCAACCCCAAAGTAAAAAGTTCATATATATTGGTTATTATAAAGAATCCAAAGGCTACAAGTTGATCAACTTGAGCACTCAAATATATTTCATCAAAAGGAGTGTTCACTTTGAAGAAGAGCCTTTAGCAACAACAAAAATTTGAGAGTCCTCTTCATTACCACAACCACTGAATGTAAGTGAAGAGACTAATGAATTTTATTATTATGATATTTATTATAATGACAATTTAATTGTATATCCTAACAGTAATACAAGACAAAAATTGGTATAAAGGACCATTCATGCAGTTGGGGAACTAGCTGGGAGTCCTAGTGACACTAGGAGGACTAGATCTCAATTTGGGAGTGCCCTTTTCGTAAAAGATCCATTATTTGTTGAGAAGTGATATTTTATGGTTGAATAGGAACCTTATACATATGAATATGCATCATATGATCCAATATGGAAAAAAACCATGAAGGAATAACACAGCTCACACTAGAAGAATGTCACATGGGAACTAGTCAATCTCCCCCAGGGAGAAAGATAGTAAAGTGTAACTAATTTTTTAAAACCAAATTCTTTGATGATGCTTCAAATTTGAAATATAAGTAAATATTGGTAGCTAATGGATACTCATAATTTCAAGTTATTTATTATAATGAGACCTTTGCACCGGTCGAAAATATGGACTCCATAAGGCTAGATTTGGCCATTGCAGCTTCGAGGCAATGGGAGGTGCATCACTTGGATGTATAGTGTTCCTGTATACATGAATATATGAAAGAATATATTTATATGCAGAAACATAAATGTTTTTTGTCCAATATATCTTTGGTCTGTAGGTTAAATAAATCATTGTATCGGCTAAAGCAAGCCCCTGGGGCTTGGTATGCCAAATTGATGGCTTTTTGTTGACACAGAAATTTGTTCGATGAAATTATGATACAAATTTATATTTGAGGATGATACATGGATATTTAATGATATTTGTTTTTTATTTGGATGACCTATTGATAACAAGAAGTTCCATGAAAGAGATTTCCTCCTTGAAGGGTTCACTAAACCATGCCTTTTCCATGACAAATTTGGGATTATTGAGTCAATTCTTGGGGCTTGCAATTTATCAATCATCACATGGAATAAAATTTCATCAATACAAGTATGATTTAGATCTTCTCAACAAGTTCATCATGAATTATTTCAAACCAAGCAATAATCCATTCCTTTTCGGGGTTAAGCTTGAAGAAGCGGGTTCTTCTTGATTCGTAAATAACACACTATATAGGAAGTTGATTGGGTGTTTGTTTTATTTGACTCATGATTGACCTGAAATATATTATGCAGTTAATGTGGGTTCTATACACATGGATCTGAATCATGAAATCCATTGGAGGGAATCGAAGAGAATTCTAAACTTTGTTCAAGGAACAAGAACTCATGTGATTTTCTATGTAGCAAGATCTGGCTTAGAGCTAGTTGGATTTACTGACAGTGATTGAAAACGTGATAGTAACACAGATCAAAATTCTACTTTGGGATTTGTGTTTATTCTTGCAGATGGAAGAATAAGTTGTTCAAGTAAGAAGAAGAGTGTCATTGCACTCTCATCTACAGTGGAAGAGTATAGAGGAGCTATGAATGCAACTACTCAATTTTTGTGGCTGTAGGGAATACTTGGAGAGTGTGGGATCGAATAAAAGACTTCCACTGGAATCTATTGTGACAATAAAAGAACAATTCAAATCTCTAGTGACCCAATTCAAATACATTGAACTAAACACATTGAGATACATATGCATGATATCAGAGAGCTTGTGCACGATGGTACCATTGCTCCACTCTACTGCGCATCTTCACCAAGGTGTTTTATGAGAATACCTTTAGTAATATTAAATAATTGTTGTGGATTTCTGATCACGTGGTTAAGAATTATTGATAACGATATTTCCAAATTTTTTGTTCATGTCCATGTTTAAGGGAGGATTTTCCCCTTGGTTTTTTTCCTCTTTCCTTGGTTGTATGGACAAGAAATATGTAAAGGGTGACTAAGCCTTGTTTATAGGACTTATAATATGATATATTTTTCTGTATTTTATTTAATTTCAGTCTTAAGTGGGGTTACTAGAATAATAGAACCCATAGTTACACATAGGAGACATTAATTTGTCAATTTTGTCCTATTCCTAGATTTGTTAGTATGCTAGTTGGCATCCACTTGTACCTAGAAGTAAACAAACGCTAAAAATGGATTAAGGATTTATTTAGACACATATTGGAATCAATTCTAAAAACTCTACAGTAATTCTAGAATAGAAAAAGTGTAGTTCTTCTTTTTCCGAAAGATGCCTTGATTTTAGCAGTTTTAAGGCAAAAGGGAAAAACTAGTATTGGAGTAACTTCGCTGTTTTTTTCCAAACTCATCCTCCTTTATTTTGTCAATACAAAATTATGGATCTGATCTATTTCCATAACTTATCAGCTGGTACATCTCACTCATCCAATTTGTGAGTATCTTGATAGATTAAGAAAGTGATTTATGCACTGACGGGGGAATTTGAATAGTTTAGTAAGCCTGCTTTTTATCCAATTCGAATATATTCCTTATGCTTTCAAGCCTATGCTATAATTATATATTCAGAAATCCTATTACTTTATGAGGTTGGATTATGTACACTTATTCAATAGAGGATTGTGTTATGCTCCATATTCAGTCTCCATTTTTGTAGAATTTTGCATGCTTGACTCGTAATTTTGTGAGTGTAATTGATCTACATATTGGGATTAATTTCCACACTCTACCCATTGCAAATCCTTTCCAATACTTATTTTTCCAACACTATTTTCATATCAAACATCCAATCAAGATAGTTGAAGGGTGTGAGGATCTTAGGTGTCAAGGATGTTGAATTATTCATCTTACAGCTTTATGGATCAACTAATTCTTCATAATTATTCAATTCAATTGAAAAAAATAATTCAATTATAAATAAAACCAACTCAAAGACTCTCCACTTCAGCATGTGCACTTTCTTGGAGTGCGTCACAACTTGCTGGACTTCTCTAGACAAAATGCAGAGGGAGCAAGGAAAGAATACCGAGAATTATGTGGAACCCAATTGCTAATGAGGATTAACTGGAGCCAAAGGCCCTTAGCTACCTAGGCACACTCATCAAACTAAGTTTCATTGATTGAATCCTCCCCAATAACTAGTTTTAACTAAGTGATGTACATGAAACTAATTTGACTTGCATGAAAATCCTTAAAATTTATTGAGGGAAGAAATATTTCATAATAGTAAAAGGTATCTGCATGGAGTCCTTGAAAAGTGGATAAAACTCCCCATAGTCACTCCATCATTCAAACTTGAAATGTGTGACCCTTTAATAAAGGAAAATATTCCCTAATGGAAGGAATTTCCACTCATATACTTCATGTGTTCTAAAACTAGTATATTAGGGCCTTACGAGCTTAGAATAAGCTCTAGGGTGACTCATGATACCAATTTGTATGATACTTAGCCCATTGTATTCATTAAGTCACGGTGTAGGTAGCTACATAGAGGGTTTTTTTCTCTAACATTATGGTGCAGGTGGGTCAATCACAACCAACCCCAACCAGCACTTCTAGGATCTAGTGGCTCCTACACTAAACAGGAATACCAAATTTAGCTTAACAACAAAATTATGCTTCAAATATGTCCTCCACACAATTTTTCCTCCACAATCACCTTCCCACAACTCTGTTTCCATAAAAGAGTTTTCGTTGTTGGGTTGCGGGGTGCGAGATTTCAAAATACCCAAAGTTGTGCTACGCAAATTTTGTTCTAAAACAACCTTCCCAAAATTGGAATTTGGGATGCAGGATGCGGGATGCCAACTTCCAAAAGTTGCTCCCCCGAAACTTCCTTCCCAAAATTCTTCCCCCGCAATTTTCCTAGCCATCAGGTCTTTTTGGATTTCACTTCAACCATCGATCTTCTTTTTGACACGGACTTCTTAGATATCTGTGGATCTGTTAACTTCCTCGCAACTTCTGTTACGGGATTCTTCTGGACCATTTGATCCTGATTTGCAGACTGAATCTCCACCGTTCATTCTCTGCAAAAAATTGTTAATGGAAAAAACCTGCGGGTTGCACTGATTGACCATGAAATTGATTAATCCATCTTGCAATCATCTCAAATCTTTATCCTAACACTCTTGTGCATGTGTCTACACATTACTTCAATTATTCAAGCAAGAAATTGATGCATGAATACAGTAACCTCTCAGAAACACACAAATGTTCATGAAAACGTCGAATTCAGCTCTGCAAGGATATGCAGTTCAACACAACACATGCATAAAGGATAACAACCCAACAAACAAATGGTTAATCCTTCTATTAAGCAATAAAAGGAAAATGCACACAGCTTGGATCTCTCTCCTTCCAATTCTTCAAAATATTTACAAGTAGGGAATAGACACAGGTCTGTCCTCTCTTTGCAAACTCAGAATTATAATGCTGAAGAGAGAAACACCCTCTACATCTCTAAACTATCTATTTAACCTAAAACTATTACCGCCTCTGTTTAGTGGTCCTACAACTGAAAACAAACGAACTCTCAATCTTGATGAAAACATCCTTGTCAAAATCAAATAAGCCTGCGGTTTGATCTCCACGTAGGGAGTAATGATATGTAGATGCTCCTATGGTACTAACATATAATGACTCAGAAAAACAGATAAATCAAAATATATGCCACAACATGTGACCAACTCATCACAATGCTGGCATTCCATGATGCTCCCGCATTAGACTCACAAGGTAGAAAAATTATGAACATGTGTTCATTATATTAGCTATAGTGAAACCCTTGGCTTCCATCTCTGCAGTGCTCATCCAAGTAGAATCCTCTATTGGTCTCCTCTTACACTTGACCAAATACTCCAAATAGTACTTCTTCCTTGTATGCTTTACCACTTTAGTGTACATAATGACCTCAACTTCCAATGGTTGTGCCATAGGCATATTCCCCACTCATTGTAAGTCTTCAGTAGGATATTCACCTTCTGCAAAGGTTCCAGTGTCCCCTGCTACATAAGGATATAGATATGCTACATTAAATATTGATCAAATACCCACTCATGTAGACATCTCTAATTCATAAGCATTTGCTGAATATTTTCTGATTATTCTGTAGGGTTCAATCTTCTTCATCTATAGCTTGTAATACTCCCTTTTTGGAAATCTATCTCTCTTTAGATATGCTAAGAAGAAATATCCTACTTCATAGTTCTTCTCTCTTCTCTTGGAATATTCTCTAGCCTTGTAACTGGTGTTACTTTGCTGTAACCTTGCCTTCACTTGCTCCCAAAGTTCACTGATCCTCGTAGAAAAATATTCACCATCAGCACTTTGTTTCTCCAATTGAGCTAAGACACGAAGTTCACACACTCCTCTTGGATGCATTCCATATAGAATTTGAAATGGACTCATCCCTATATTCCTGTTTGGTGAATCATTATAGGGAAACTCAGCTTGAGGCAACACTCTGTACCACTTCTTAGGACTCTCCCCAATCAACCTTCTCAACATGTTACCCATACTCCTATTGACTACCTCAGTCTGTCCATCAGACAGTGGGTGATATGTTGAACTGAAGTTCAATATGGTACCCAAGTTCTTCCACAAGGTCCTCAAGAAATGACATGTGAACTTCACATCTCTTTTTGATATAATACTTCTAGGTAAACCATGTAGCTTTGCAACTTCATTAAAGAATAAGTTAGCAATGTGTGTGGCATCACTAGTCTTGTAGCACGGAATGAAATGTGCCATTTTAGTGAATCTATCAACAATTACAAATATAGAGTGATGTTCCTTATGATTTCTTGGTAAACCTAGAATGAAATCGATACTCATAGAATCCCAAGGCCTAGTTGGAATAGGAAATGGTGTATGCAATCCTGTGTTTTGGCTTCTCCCTTTAGCATATTGGCATACTCTGCATCAGCTTACAAAATTCTCAACTTTAGACCTCATCCTTGGCCAAAAAAATAAATGTCCCAACTATCCAAAGGTTTTATCACTTCCGAAGTGACCTGCCATACCTACATTATGTTTCTCTTGTATCAAGTTCCCTCTCATAAAACACCTTGGTACACACAGTTTACTACTTTTAAAGAGTAAACCATCTTGCAAGGTATACTCCATCCATCATACCTACATTATGTTTCTCTTGTATCAAGTTCCCTCTCATAAAACACCTTGGTACACACAGTTTACTACTTTTAAAGAGTAAACCATCTTGCAAGGTATACTCCATCCATGGCTCTCTGTACACCTCCAATGGATTCTTACAATCCTTGTAAGCTTCCTGGAAATCAATGCCGGCTTCATATAAATATCTCAAATGCTCAAATCCCAAGACTTGGATCTCATTTTCTTCAATAATCAACATTCTCCTTCTTAAGACATCAACCACTTTGTTTGACTGTACACTTATGTGTTTCAACAAAAAGGTAAAGCTCTATAAGAACTCAACCCACTTGACATGTTTCAGGTTCAACTTAGGTTCTTGCATATTATACTGCAATGCATGGTTGTTAGAGTACAACACAAATTCTCTACGCATAAAATAGTGCCTCCAATGCTTCATTGCTTGAACAATAGCATAAAACTCCTTTTTATAAGATGAATACTTTTGCTTGGCATCATTCATCTTCGCACTGAAATATGCTATAGGCATGTCCTCCTGACTAAGTACAGCTCCGATTTCTACTCCACTAGCATCACAATTCACTTGGAAAGGGTGGTTGAAGTCTGGTAACTTCAATATTGGTTGTTCAGTGCTCTTCTTCTTCAATAACTGAAAGATCCATTCATCCTCTGCTGTCCATTGAAATGGTTGTCTATCCTTCTTAATTGTCTCAACGATAGATGCACAAATACCACTGAAGTTCTTTATAAATTTCCTATAGAAACTTTCCAATATCACTTCAAATATGTTCCTTGGTGAAGGCCAATCAATGATTGCTTGCACCTTTTATGGATCCATATTCAACCCATCTTTGGAAATAACAAAACCAAAATATGTGAGCTTTGTCTTCATAAATGTGCACTTCTTCACATTTATCAGCAACTTTTCCTATTGCAGCCTCTCTGAAACATATCTCAGATGCTTCATATGCTATTATTCTGTTTGGTTGAAAACCAAAATGTCATCAAGGTAAACTATCAAAAAATTACCTATGAAATCTATCAAGAATTAATTCATCAATATCATAAAAGTGCTTGGTGCATTGGAAAATCCAAATGGCATGACCAACCACTCATACAAACCATCATTTGTCTTGAAGGCTATCTTCCACTCATCTCCTTCTCTAATCCTGATATGATGATATCTACTCTTCAAATCCAGTTTTGAAAATCATATTGCCCCACTTAGGAAATCCATCATGTCATCCATCCTTGGTAATGGAAATCGATATCTTATGGTAATATTGTTAATTTCTCTTGAGTCAGTACACATCCTCCACTCACCATCCTTCTTTGGTGTCAGTACTGCTGGTACTGCACATGGACTCTGACTCTCCTAGCCCAACCCCTTGTCCATCAATCCTTGGACCTTCTTCCTCAATTCTTCATTCTCTTGAGGTGTCAACCTATACACTTCCTTGTTTGGTAAACTAGCTCCTGGAATAAAATCAATATGATGACTTGTATTCCTCCTTGGTGGTAATTCATTAGTTAAATCCTCCACCACAATGTCACTAAACTCACCGAGCATCTCTTGAATATCCTTAGGTAGATCTTCCACGTTGGTCTTCATCATCACCACTCCTAGCTTACATACCATAGCATAGTTCAACTCTTCTTCCTCAACTGCTGCAAATATTCCTTTCTTGACAACATCAGAACTTTAGGTGTTGACTGTCCTACTGTACTACCTTCTTGCAAAGGGTGTAGTACATGTGTTATCCCATTCTGCTCGAAACTATGACAGTTATTCCTACCATCATGAGTTACTTTCTTATCAAATTGTAATGGTATGCATAACATTATATGACAAACATCCATGGACATCACATCACACAGAATCTTGTCCTTATATGGACCTATTTGGAAATCAACTACACACTGCTCACTCACCAGGATTTGATGTCCTTTATGTAACCAAGATACTTTGTATGGAACATGATGCTTGGTATTCTTCAAACCCAACTTTTCCACCATCTTTATGGAAACAAGATTGTCAGTACTCCCACTATCAATCACCATCTTACAACACTTCCCTTGGACTTTACACATAGTACTGAATAAATATTTCCTTTGAGAAGGCTCTACTTGCTCCTTCTCATGTTTCAACAAGAATTTATTCATCCTCAATGAATCTCTTGTCTCTGGAAAAAATTCCTCTACCATCGATTGTTCTTGCTACTTCTCATTCTGACCTACATAGGCTCCTCTACGGTCCTATGTCTTCTTTCCCTGGACATTCAAACGACTTATTCCCCAATTGGTTTCATTTATAGCATCTAACGACAACTTCTCTACCTCATCCTCTGCCTCTACCTCCTTGGTAAGGTCCTCTTCTGCTAGAATCACCTCCTCTACCATGTTTCTCTTACTGGCTAGTGTTACTGGACTCTCCTCTATGCGGCCCAAATCTTCCTCTTCCATTCGCTTGCCCTCGTCCTCTGGATGAACTGCGACCTCTATTGAAGCTCTGCTTCCTTGTTATCTTTTCTTTCTCTCTTAAGGCACATTGATACGCCTCCTCCATTGTTCTGGGTGATATTGTTGGAATATAATAAACCCACTCAAAAAATAATTAATCATTATTTGATTAATTTCCTACTCACTATCTTAGATAGTTGGCATCCACTTGCACCTTAGAGTCAACACTTGCCATCTATATCCTAGGAATGATTTATTTCTGATTCCGGGTTGATCTTGACCACTTTATGGTCATCCAGAATTGGTAACTGTGCTTTACAGTAGATTATGCTTTATTCTGTTTTTTCTGCTTTATCTTGCTTTTCTGTGGATAAGGTAAAGCTACTCAACTAGGAAAATGGCAGCTTTTGTTGCCAACTCATCCTCCATTATTTTCTCTCCATATTCTAGGATTAGAAAGTCTTTCCTTCACTCATCATCACTCACACATGCTATTGCTAATTCGTGAGGTGCTTGGTAGATAGGGAAAGTGCTTCAGTCAACTATGGGGTTTATCGTAATTAGTAATCCTGCTTTATGAGCTAGCTTGAGTTGTCTTCATGCAAATCCTTTTTCCTTTATAAGGATGTATTACGTATGTAATAATATTAATTATCATTTATTGATCATTCATTAATGCGTGTTCATTAATTCTTCTTCTTCTCTCCTTATGCTATTTCTCTACAATTCTATGTGAGGTTAATTGTGTGCCTAGATCCTTAGCCAGTTTATGGAATTCCTTATGCCATAAAGGATATAGAATTTCTACATGGTATCAGAGCTAAGGTTCTCAAAGTTCAAGTTCTACATGGTATCAGAGCTATGGATATCAAAGCTCTACATGATATCAGATCTTTTGAGAGTTCATTAATTAATCCTCCTTTTTCAGATTTGTAGGTTTATTTTGTAGGTTTAACTTCAAATGGATTCAAGAGTATCAGTTCCTCTTCTTTTTCCATTCACAAGATATTCAGAGTGGAAATTGAATATGATTTCATATCTAAATAGACAAGGTCTCTATGAGATATCTATTGGAGCCGGTGAAAAGTCTTATAAAGAGCCAAGTGACTGGTTTAATGATTGTGATAGAGCAATTGGAGCTAATTGTCTAGCTATCTCTCCATGCATGTGCTACCTTATTGATTATGTTGATTACCCAAAGGATCTCTGGACAAAATTGGATAGATTTTTGGGAGAGGACAATGAGGCTCCTTCTAGCTATGTGGAGAGTGCCTCTATCTCCTCAATGATTTCTCTCTCTCAATATGTCTCGACCTCTACAATATTTCATGAAGTTGATCATGAAGAAGAAGTTTCTCATCTAGTTCATGTTGCTACTACTCTCTTTGATTCAAATGCTTCCTCTTTCAATCAAGAAGCAAATATTGAAGAGCCATCTTTTTCTGTTTCTATTGAAGTAGAAGATCTTGATTCATCTTCTTATGATGTTTTTGATGAAAAAGAAGTGAATGATGGAGCTGTTATTGCTATTGATGATTCACTCACAAATTCAGTGTTCTCTATGTCTTCTATCACGGATTCTGAGATCCATATGCTAGACCTCTATGTGGAAATTGAACCTAGTGATAGATTAATTTTACTCACAACAATTAACAATTGATCATGCAAAATCACTCACAAAAGAGACTAAAATTGGAGATGAACACTAAACTGTATTAACTCAATGTACAATAGCCAACCCTGTAACATAATAGGTTTCTGAATGTTAGGTATAACTCCCGATTCTGTCCATTACATAGCTAAAAGCATTTATTTATACATTTCATAGGACGGTTGTGTTTCACCTTCCGCACAGCCTTTTCGGCTTCCTAACTATTCAGTTTTCTTTATTTATTTACAATAATCCCTAACGGATTATATTCTAAAAATCCCCCTCTTAATCCGAAGGGGTGTTCGTAAGTCCGAGCATGTTTCTGAATCTTTCAAACTTTTCTCGTCTAAGCGCTTTGGTGAAGATGTCTGCAATTTGATCATTTGTGGAACAATGTCGAAGATGGATTGTCTTGGCCTCTACATGATGTCGAATCAAATGATACTTTGTGTTGATGTGTTTGGTTCGATCATGGAATCTAGTATTCTTAGCCAGCTTGATTGCAGAAGTATTGTCGACCAATAATGGAGTGGAGTTCTCTTATTTTTCTTGCAAATCTTCAAGTATCTTCCTGATCCATACTATTTATTTTGTTGCTTCAGCTGCAGCCACATATTCTACTTCTGTTGTTGAATCTGCCGGAACTGACTGTTTGCGTGATCTCCATGAGACAACTGCTGATCCAAGACTCATAGTGTATCCAGAAGTTGATACTCCTGTCTCCTTATCGCCATCAAAATATGAGTCTGAGTACCCAATAAGTTTGAATTCATCCACTTTAGAGTACTTGAGTCCAATGTCTTGAGTCCCCTTCAAGTATCGTAGAACTCTTTTTGTAGCTAACCAGTGTCCTTCACAAGGTTTATGCATGAACCTTGAAAGTATGCCAACAACATAACAAATATCTGGTCTAGTTGTTGTAAGGTAGATAAGACTTGCTACCAGTTGTCAATACTTGGTCGCATCTTCAAATTCTTTTCCTTCGCTTGATGTGAGCTTCATTTTCTGTTCCATTGGAGTAGATATAGGATTGCATTCTGTCATGCAAAATTTGTTTAGTAGTTCTCCAACATATTTTTTCTGAGATAGGAATATGTACTTAGGATGTTGAGTGACTTCAATTCCTAAGTAATAGTGGATATGTCCCATATCTGTCATTTCAAATATCTTTTTCAAATCTTTCTTTATGGATGCTATATAGCTCTCATTGTTCCCTGTCATCAAAAGATCATCTACGTACACCACAAGATACACAACAGATCTTCCAACTTTCTTTATAAACAGTGTTGCATCATCAAGAACAAAATTTTTGAAATTTAACTTCAAAAGATGCTCGGTTAACTTTTCATACCATGCGCGGGGTGCTTGTTTTAGGCCATACAAGGATTTGACAAGCTTGCATACCTTTTGTTCTTTTCCTTTCACAACAAAGCTTTCTGGCTAAGACATAAATACATTCTCTTTCAAGTCTCCATTCAAGAAAGCAGTCTTCACATCCATTTGATGAACTTTCCACCCTTTCTGAGCAGCTAAAGAGAGTAAGGTACGGATGGTAGCCCATTTTGCTGTAGGAGAAAATGTTTCTTCATAGTCAATTCCTTCTTTCTGTGCATAGCCTTTTGCTACAAGCCTCGCTTTGTGCTTGTCAAGTGAGCCATCTGATATGTATTTGTTCTTCTACACCCACTTGCAGCCAATTGGTTTGGTCCCAACTGGAGGGTCAACCAGCTTCCAAGTTCCATTCTTCATGAGTGCATCATACTCATTTTGCATAGCTTCTTTCCACTCTACTCATGTAGAAGCTTCTTCAAAGGAAGTTGGTTCAAATTTAGCAGATAAATTAAATTCACAATCAAATGATACATCCATGTCATCACCTGAATTATCTGCTCCTCCTCCATCTTCATGTCTTTTTGAACTTCTCGTTCCCATGTTTCCAACTTCATCTAGATGGACACTTTCAAGTGTCTTTGTGGCCCATTTAGGAATCTTCCGTGATGGTCCTGGTTGATTAGCTGATGGTGCTTCATCATTGATTGAGAGTCTTTCAATTCTCTCAATCACATCATCCAGTTGAACCTCTTGTTCAAGTGAAGTAGCAGGAACTTCTTCATGCGGGGGAGTTGGTGCTTCATATGGAAATTCCAAAGGTTGCTCCAGAATAGGAATCCCCCCTTCAAGGTTTGGAATTTCATATTCATTTTTAGAATATGTCTTTGGATGAGGATAACTTTCCAAATGATCAAGCTGTCTCTCAATGGACTGGTCATTTTTATTAGTTTCAAGAAAAATGACATCTCTGGAAATAACAAATTTCTTGTTTACCTCATCATACAAACGGTATGCTTTGGAGTATTCTTCGTACCCTAGGAAAATACATTTTCTGCTTCGAGCACCAAGCTTGTTTCTTTGCTCCTTTGGAATCAAGGCATAACAGGTGGAACCAAAAACTCTAAGATGCCTGACTGAATGGACATTGCCAAACCACATTTCATGTGGAGTCTTGTTATCAATAGCATTTGAGGGACTTCTATTTCTCAAATATGCTGCACATTTTACTGCATCACCCCAAAACATTAGTTTTACATTCTTGAAAAACATCATTGAGTGAACCATATTCATTATGGTTCTATTCATTCTTTCTGCTACACCGTTTTGTTGAGGATTGTAGGGAACGGTAGTATGATGTGCAATTCCATGTTGGCAAAGATAATATTCAAAATCATTTGAAGTGTATTCTTTCCCATTATCAGTACAAAGTGTACCAATTTTTTATTGTGCTTGTTTTTCAATCAATGCATGAAAGTCTTTGAATGTTTGAAATGCTTCTGATTTTATCTTTAAACAGTAAATCCAACACATTCTTGAGTAGTCATCAACAAACGTCATAAAATACTTATTGTCATGAGCAGAAAGAGTTGGCATTGGGCCACATAAGTCAGAATGCACTAGTTCTAATTTCCTACTTGCTCTAAAATTAGATTCATGGAATGGCAACTTACTATGTTTCCCTAATATGCATGCATCACATTTGTTCTTCTCTTTGGGAATGGTGGGAAAACCAAATACACCATTATTTCTCAACAAACGAAGACTGTTATAATTTAGATGACCAAATCTTGCATGCCACAATGAACTAGATGACATATTACCTTCTCCATGCTGAGAGAGGTAGGCATAGTTCTGAACTCTTGCAGATGAACCCTTTAGCTTCAGCAGCTTCCCATCTTTGTATCCAGTCATGATGCCTTTGTTTTCAGAGGACTTTCTTATTTCAACAATTCCATCAAACATGTGGATGGAATGGCCTCGCTGTCGAATCTCCACCAAGGACAGCAGGCTTCTCTGCAACTCTGGAAGATAAAGGACATTCTTCAATAAGAAATCAGGGAATCTAGGCATCTTAAGTCGAATGGTGCCCATTCCCTTTGGTTTAAGACTTGACTTATCTGCAAAGTACACTATGCCATCTATTGTTTCATTAAGTTCTTCAAAACAGTCTTTTCTAAATGTCATGTGTGATGTTGTAACAATATCAAGCAGCCAACAATCTTTGTAAGATGAAAGTGAAGTCATTTCATTAATTCCAAGATTACAATGTGCAACAATACAAGAATCAGAAGATTTACTAGCATCTTGGTCATCTTTCTTCTGGTTATGTTTGTCTTTGATGGAGTCCCACAAAGCCCAACACTGATCTGATGTGTGCCCAGTCTTTCCACAACGCTTGCACTGCAAATCTGATCTTTTGCTGGAGTTGTTGCTGCCCCCTCTACCTTTGAAATTTCTTCTTCCTCTGCCTCTCTCTTTGCCAGAGAGAGTGACACCAACTACGGATGCTATAGATTGCATCTTTTACAATTGTTAGTGTAATTTACAATAATGAACTTAATATGAGAAATAGAAATAGAAAAACAATAACCTTGCAGGTCTATAGTCTCTGCCAAGGTGAATTACAATCTCAACTTCAGGTTTTAAAGTGATACAATGGTAGTATCACAGCTTCAATTCACAGCAATTCAGGGAGAAGAAATTCAGTACCAATTCGCATCCTTCAGGGTCTTTATGCAATTGGTAATGGTGTGAAACACAAGGATTTTTCTCTACATGGATCACAAGAGATGGCACTCTTTTCACACAACACTTCCACTAGTGCACTAATCAGCATACATTATTCTTCAATATTCAGCATAATATCAGTCAGCATATCAATCATAATATATCAGTTAGCATGATATACAACATACATTATTATTCAGCATAAAAGATATATATCAGTCACTCTCCACGCAGCTTCAAATCTCAATCTCAATTTGTAGGATGAAGCTCGACTTGAGTGGCCTTGAGTCTGCAACTCTCCATCAGCTGTCTAATGTCTTCTCTCCAAGCCCATCATTCAAGATTCCGAACGATGCAGATTTTGATGGCTTCCAAAAGGAAGCAATGCAAATGGTGAAACGAGCAAAAGGGACAACAACTTTCAATATATACTCAGCTCCAAAAATGCAGTCTCTTCACGCAGGCTCCAACGCAGGCTCTTCATGCAGGCTCCAACATAGGCTCTGGATCAGTCTTCAGGTGGAGGAGTCACGCAGCAGTCTTATACCATGCAGCATAAAATTCAACATGTTCACTCTCTTTGTAGGTGATACTCCACGCCTTCCTTTCTCTTCACGCAATTGACACAAGAGTGCCTTCACGCACAGGAGTTCCTTCACGGTGATGGTGCACTGATAGTCTTTAGCTCACGCAGTCTTCCAAAAAATAGTCAGTCTTCATGCAGTATTCAATCTTCAAATAATATTCACAGTCAATGCAGCGCAGTCTCCAATCTCAACACAGATATATATATGATCAACACATATAAACTAGGGTTTATTTTTATTTTTATGAAGTCGCAGTCTCCATATCAATGCAATGTCTATCAGTCTTCAACACCAATGCAATACCATCAAGCAGCAAGTAGCAAATATCAGTCAGCAATACCACATCATATATTTCAACGCAGCAATATTTCTCAACGCAATATATGTATCATATATCAGTCTTCAACACACCCAGTATATCAGACACAATGCACAAAATACTGAGATCTGTCTTCACGTTCCACAAATCTTTGTGAAGGAGAATTATATTTTACAATTAATTTCTTCTCATACACTGCAAATACAATTCAATCAATGCCACGAGAATTGTTAAGAGAACAAAGTAGCTGATCTCAATGTGACATTGAGTCACGGTACTACTGTAGCAAATCTTGCAAGTTCCGTCTCATCTTGGAATTACTTAGTGTGGGGAGCCCAATTTGGGTTTTCATATTGACAAGGGTGCAGCATATAGATTTTCAACTTCAGAGAAAAAGTGGACAGTGGGGAAATTCTTCGCTCTTCCCACAAACTATGCTGTTGATATTGGGTTGTTCAGGGATACGGCGATTGCTGATCTGAGGAAGCATAAGAGCAATGGCATGGAAAATGAAGGCGGTGTCCAGAAGGTCGAGGTTTTGGTAGTCTCTACTGAGGTTTGCGCAGAGACAACAGAAGATGGAACACCATTACAAAATTACGGTTAGGTATACACGAGCGATAATTCATATGTAATGAAAAAAATAGTAAAATTGAGGGCACGCAGGCTGGCAGGAGAAACGCATGCAACTGGCAGATTGGCGGAGCAGGCAGTCTGGAAATGGACTGGCAAGCAGAATGCCAGGACTGGCAGAATGGCAGGCATGCAATGCAGCCAGGATTTATGGCAGGAAAATAGCCAAGCTCTGATACCACTTGTTAGGTATAACTCTCGATTTTTTCCATTACATAGCTAAAATAATTTATTTATACATTTCATAAGATAGTTGTGTTTCACCTTCTGCCCAGCCTTTTCGGCTTCCTAAATATTCAGTTTTCTTTATTTATTTACAATAATCCCTAACGGATTATATTTCAACACTGAATAAATAACATACATCAGGGATTCAAATGCATGAGGAGCAATTCGAATCTAGCATAAAGCAGGCTTACTAAAAATAAGCAAATCCCCCATAGGTGTAAAAAGTTGATCCCAAATCTGTCATGGAGCTCACGAATTGGAAAAATGGATTAGGCAAGCTAAAGAGTGGTGGAATGGAAGCTCATACATGCTTTTGGAAGGATAAAAGAGTCGAGGAATAAGAGGACAAAAAACTAGTTCACCTCACCTAGTCTAGCTTTTCCATTTGCCTTAAAACACTGAAAAAGCAGGGAATAAAGCAGAAAAAGCAGAAGGGCGCCTAGGAGGCTAGGAATAAAGCATATTTGATTCCTTGGGATTTCCCATGCACTACATGAGTCAAATAAGGCAAGTTTTACCACTATGGATAGGTAAAAGACAACTTGCACAAGGTGGGACACATGAACTAGGCTAATAAGACAAAAATAATTAAATTAATGTCTACGTGGGTAAACTATGGGTTGATTATTCTAACACCACCCCTTAATCCTGACTTATGAGTAATATATCAGAAAATTATAGGTCCTAGAAACAAGGATTAGTCACCCTTTACATACTGCATGTCCATTTAAACAAGGAAAGAGGAAAAACAAACTTGGAAAAATCCTCCCTTAAACATGGACTGTAAAACAAAATTTTGGAATCTTGTCTTCACTCATGCTTTACAGCATGATCAGCAATCCCCAGCATTTATTTGAGATTGCTGAAGGTATTCTCACAAAATTCTTTGGTGAAGATATCAGCTACTTGTTATGAAGATGAACAGAAGAGTAGGTGAATGGTACCATCATGCACAAGCTCTCTGATGTAGTGCATATGGATCTCAATGTGTCTGGTTCTCTGTTTCTGAACTGGATCTTTGCAGATTTGAATGGTACTCTAGTTATCACACTAAATGGTAGTTGAGTACTCTGGTTTGAACCCACAGTCTCCAAGTAAAACCTGCAACCATAAACATTGAGTTGTTGCATTAACAACTCCTCTGTACTCTGCTTCTGTAGATGAGAGTGCAATGGCACTCTGTTTCTTGCTTGACCAGCTGATTGGCCCTTCTACAAGCATGAACACATATCCTGATGTGGACTTTCTATCTGTGCTATCACTTTCCCAATCACTGTCAGTAAATCCAATCAAATCAAGATCAAATTTTGCTTTATAGAAGATCCCATGTGTCCTTGTTCCTTGAACAAAGTTAAGGATCCTTTTGGCTGCTTTAGAATGGATCTCATGAGGCTGATCCATGTATCTAGAAGCCACACTTACTGCATAACAAATATCAGGTCTATTATGTGTCAGATACAACAAACATCCAATCAATTGCCTATACAGTGTATTGTTTACCATAGGTGAAGAATCAACTTCTTCCAGCTTCACTCCTGAAAAGAAAGGAGTTTCGCTTGCTTTGCAATCCTTCATTTTGAATTTTTTCAGCAAGTCCAAGTCATATTTGGAGTGGTGCGCTTTGATTCCAGATTTTTTTTGAGCAATATCAAGCCCCAAAAATTGACTTAAAAGCCCCAAATTTGTCATGGAGAAGGCTTGGTTCATAGCTCCTTTTAACGAAGCAATCTCAGCCTTTGAGCTTCCTGTAACGAGGAGGTCATCAACATATAACAAAATTATCATTAATGAACCATTAACTAACTTCAAATATACATTTGGATCTGATTTGCACCGAACAAAATTCAGTGATAGCAAGAAGCTATCAATCTTGGCATACCAAGCCCTGGGGGCTTGCTTTAGCCCATACAATGACTTTCTCAACCTGCACACAAGAGAAGGGTTAGTAGAAAAACCTTGAGGCTGCTGCATATATATCTCTTCAGTGAGATCTCCATTCAGGAAGGCACGTTTTACATCCATGTGATGTACCTCCCATTTCCTTGAGGCTGCAATGGCTAAGGCTAGCCTGATGGAATCCATCTTTCCCACTGGGGAAAAGGTCTCATTGTAATCTATGCCATGAACCTGTGAGTAGCCCTTGGCTACCAATATGGCCTTGTACTTTAGTGGTGAACCATTAGCAGCAAATTTGGTCTTATAGACCCACTTACACTGGACTAACTTTCTCCCTAGGGGAAGATCCACTAGCTCCCATGTGTTGCTCTTCTGGAGTGAGCTGAAATCCTCCTTCATGGATGTTTTCCATCTTGGATATCCTATTTCTTCTTCATATGTTTGAGGATCAGACTCCACCATCAAATAGCATTTTTCAGTAAACATAGGATCCTTCATGCACAGACCACTCTCAAACTGAGATCTACTCCTTCTTGGGTCATTGGGATCCCCAGCTAGCTCACCTGCTACATGTAGTGTCTTGGCTGCCAATTTTGGCCTTGTAGGGATGTTAGGGTCTGCAATAAAAACATCTCCATCAGAAAAATCAGAATCAGCATGTTCAACAAACTCTTTACTTACTTATTGAGGTTCAGGTGGAGAAGAGGCTTCTCCAACTTCCACTGCTGCAAGGGGTTCTTCTTCAAACTGAACACACCTTTCAATGAAGGCTTTGTTTGTGCTCAAGTTTATCAACTTGTACCCTTTTGAATCTTCAGAGTATCCCACAAAAAGACACTCTTGGCTTTGGGGCTGCAAATCCTTCCTCTTCTCTGTTGGAATTCTAGCCCAAGCCTTTGAGCCAAAAATCCTGAAATGGGTCACATCTGGCTTGTGCCCACTCCATGCTTCGAAGGGAGTCATGCCATCAAACTATTTATGAGGCACCCTATTCTGAATATAGGATGCACAGTTGATAGCTTCAGCCCAGTACTTTGGTGGCAGATTTTTGGCCTCCATCATGCATGTTGCCATCTCCTTCACTGATCTGTTCTTCCTCTCAGCAACACCATTTTGCTGTGGTGTGTAAGGGATAGAATGCTGCATCTGAATACCTGCATCTGCACAATAATTAATAAACTCAGACTTGACATAATCACCACCATTGTCATATCTGAGGGCCTTGAGTTTCCTTCCAGACTGGTTCTCAACCAAAGCCTTAAAGACTTTGAATAGGCCAAAAACTTCAGACTTGTGTTTCAGGAAGTGAACCCAACAATACCTGGAAAAGTCATCAATGAAATTCAATGCATATTTGGCCTGACTCATGGACATATGAGGGAATGGGCCAGAAACATCACTGTGGATCATCTCAAGGGGTGCAGAGGTTCTCTCATGACTAGCTCTCTCAAATTTATGCTCTGGGTGTTTTCCTAGGATACAACCTTGGCAGACTCCTTTGTAAAATTTTATCTTGGGAAACCCTATGGCCATCTCTTTTTCACTAAGATCAGAAAGATACTTATAATTTAGGTGGCCAAATCTTTCATGCCAAATATTTTTGGCTTCATTAGCATGAATCAGAAGAGAAGAGGGGTTTGAGTAGGGTAGGAAGTGTGAGAACATGTATACCTTTTGAGCATGATTTGCAACTCCTTTTGCAATGACTCTACCACTTGAGATCTCTGTGATCTCAACTTCATCAGGGGAGAATATGGATTTATTAGGAGACCCAGTGTGGGTCATCTGGTACACTGACAAGAGGTTGGAGGCAAGACCAAGAACATACAAGACATTGCTGAACTGACCATGATCAAGATCAATCCTCCCTTTGCCCAAAATTTCAGTGACAGAGTCATCTCCCAGTACTATAGGTGGTCCTTTCAACATGTCAAGTGAGGAGAAGACCTCCTTGGTCAAAAACATGTGTCTTGAAGCTCCAGAATCAATGATAAAAATGGGTGAGATTGATGTGCCAACAACCAATGCATGAACTCTCTCTCTGTCATCTGAACTTGATCCCCCTTCTCTCTTCTTTGAGCTTTCTGGAAGGGAGATGCCATTCTTCTCCAGGAGTTGGGTCAGCATGTCTATTTTCTTCTTCATACAAGAGATTTCAGTGTGATTTCCCTTATTGCAGTATGCACACTTGCTCATTTCACCTTTGTTTTTCTTCTTCTGGTAGTTCTTCTTGGAACCTTGTGGCTCCTCCAGAGACTGTTTCTTGTCTCTCTTTTTCTCAGGTGGATTTTTAGCTTTCTTTTTTCTTTTTGAATCCACCTTCGAATCTCTAGCAATAAAATCTTGATCTTTGGATGGTTTGATGGTGCCCATCATCACCAGCTTGTCATGTTTTTGTGTGAGAGATTCCATGAAATCTGCAAGGCTAGGCATCTTCCAGGTTCGAGCTGTCAGTTTTGTGGCATAGAAGGTCGAAACAAACACTGAATAGTCAGGGCCTAGCTTCAAGAGGATGTCCAGGATGATCTGATCATCTTTATTTTTGATCCCACACTGTTTCAGTTGCAAAACAAGTGCTTTGAACTTGGAGAAATATAGCTGCAGGGATTCAAAGCTATTTGGACTCAGAGAAATCAGCTCATTTTCGATTTGATGTCCCCTCATCTCATCTATCTTTCCAAAAAGATCAAAAATATTCTCCCATACTTCAGTCGGTGATTTCAATCCATCAATATGGAAAAAGAGGTCTCTGGAAATACTTAGACATAGGAGACCATAGGCGTAATCCCTCCTGTTGTGCCATTTTATCTTATCTGCAGCTGCATTGGGGTCTGCTTCTGTTGCCATAGTCACCCTGTAAAGGAATTTCACTCTCAACAGTATCTCCATCTCTTCTTTCCATTAAAATAAATTGAATGGAGTAAAGATAGTTTTCTGTGATTGATCCATAGCTTAGAAAATATGTCCCGACTGTCAGTAGAAGGATCCCAGTCACTGATGTCGAACCTGCAAAACAATTTTGAAGGAGATAAATTGATCTACAGTGGCTATAATACCATGTGGAAATTGAACCCAGTGATAGATTAATTTTACTCACAACAATTAACAATTGATCATGCAAAATCACTCACAAAAGAGACTAAAATTGGAACTGAACACTAAACCGTATTAAATCAGTGTACAATAGCCAACCCTATAACATAATAGGTTTCTGAATAAATAACATACATCAGGGATTTGAATGCATGAGGAGCAATTCGAATCTAGCATAAAGCAGGCTTACTAAAAATAAGCAAATCCCCCATAGGTGTAAAAAGCTAATCCCAAATCTGTCATGGAGCTCACGAATTGGAAAAATGGATTAGGAAATCTAAATATTCATGGAATGGTAGATCATACATGCTTTTTCAAGGAGAAAAGAGTGGAGGATGAAGAGGACAAAAAACTAGTTCACCTCACCTAGTCTAGCTTTTCCATTTGCCTTAAAACACTGAAAAAGCAGGGAATAAAGCAGAAAAAGTAGAAGGGTTCCTAGGAGGCTAGGAATAAATTATATTTGATTCCTTGGGCTTTCCCATGCGCTACATGATTCAAATAAGGAAATTTTTACCACTATGGATAGGTAAAAGACAACTTGCACAAGGTGGGACACATGAACTAGGCTAATAAGACAAAAATAATTAAATTAATGTCTAAGTGGGTAAACTATGGGTTGATTATTCTAAGACTCTCACACTTTGTGCATGCCTTTCTTCTTGATGGTGCGCAACCCAGTAACTTCTAGGATGTTTTCCTAGCCAAATCAAGTCCTTCTAGTGTTTTTCCACTTACCATACTTGATCCCATGTGCTTCTACATCTCCTCCTTTGTTCTTTGCACTCATTCTCAGAGCCTCCTTGAATATTTTGAACATCACTATCTTTCCTCCTCTCATACTTCTACCATAGAGGATTCTTGACCAGTATATTCCCATGAGTCTACTGTTGTTCTTATTTGTGATCTCCTAGATTCTTTGGAAGCTATATGAACCCATGAAGCCCGTTCATTCACACTCTTTGATCCCATGCCTTCTCTATGTTCATACAAGATCACTTGCACACATCCTCTTTGTGTAAATGAAGATGGAGACATGATACATTCGCTTGGACATTTATTTCACCTATATGGATCTCATTTCATCTCTACTGGTTCGAAGTTCAAGTCATCTCATCATCTTGGAGCTGATTACATGTCTCAAGATCTATTAGTATTTCTTTCACATCATTGGATTTCAGTTTTTCTACATGGTCCTAGTTTCCATCCAGCAGTTGTCCTTAATCCAGGTGAGCATATTTATCTTCTTCCCAAGAAGAAGATTCCTCCAGACATCAACATTTAGTTTCGAGCAGCAGCAACACCAACATTTCATCATTTTTGGTATTTCCTTTCATGTCCTTTCTTGAGGGAGGATTTTCCCCTTAAGTTTTTTCCTCTTTCCTCATTTCTTTGGACAAGATAAATTGTAAAAGGGTGACCATAGCTTTATTGTTGGGCCCCACATGCATATATATTTCTGATTAGTTCAGGAATATCATCATAAATTCATGTTAAATGGGGGTGCTAGAATATAATAAACCCACTCATAAAATAATTAATCATTATTTGATTAATTTCCTACTCACTAGTTTAGATAGTTGGCATCCACTTGCACCTTAGAGTTAACATGTGCCATCTATATCCTAGGAATGATTTATTTCTTATTCTGGGTTGATCTTAACCACTTTATGGCCATCCAGAATTGGTAACTGTGCTTTACATCAGATTCTTCTTTATTCTACTTTTTCTGCTTTATCCTACTTTTATGTCGATAAGGTAAAGCTTGTAAACTAGGAAATTGGCAACTTTTGTTGCCAACCCATCCTCCATTATTTTCTCTCCATATTATAGTATTAGCAAGTCTTTCCTTCACTCACCATCACTCACACATGCTATTGCTAATTCGTGATGCACTTGGTAGATTGGGAAAGTGTTTTGGTCAACTATGGGGTTTATCATAATTAGTAAGCCTGCGTTATGAGCTAGCTTAAGCTTTCTTCATGCAACTCCTTTTTCCTTTATAAGGATGTATTACCTATTTAATAATATTAATTAGCATTTATTGATCATTCATTAATGTGTGTTCATTAATTCTTCTTCTTCTCTCCTTATGCTAATTCTCTACAATTCTATGTGAGGTTAATTGTGTGCCTAGATCCTTAGCTAGTTTATGAAATTCCTTATGCCATCAAGGCTTTAGAATTTCTATAGATATCACTCTAATTTATTCTTGGATATCCATCCTTAGACCATTAACATATCTAGCATCCTTCTCTGCTCACTCTTCCACATATCTAGCCCTTAGGTTTACTTTGTAGAACTCTTCAGTGTATTCTCTCACTGTTAACAATATTTTCCTAAGGTTCTGCATCTGTCTATATAGAATTAACTGGAAATATTTGGGCAAGAAATTATCCCTCATCTTTTCCACCATTCTATCCCATATTTTTAGCAATGGCTTATTCTTCCTTCTCCTTTCTACTTGCACACTATCCCACCACAAGGATTCATGCACTTTCAATATTGTTACAACCAATATGATAGCAAGTACTTATCTAGCTCACTGATCTAGTAAATGAGATGCTCCATAATGAGACTTCCATCATAGGTAGGCAACTATGGTCTCGGCCTTGAATTCTCTCCCAAAATAGATCTGAAATATCTCAACTCTGGTGTTTCCTGCATGGGTGCAGCTTCTTTTCTTTTCTCTTCATCGTCAGGTTCACTTACATCCCCTACTTCTCAGTCTCTTCATCCGTCCATTCCCATGGATTCTAGATGTGCCCTTAACTCCCTCATTTCCTCTAGAACTTCTATGTTCCCTCCTGGTTGACCTCTGTCATGACCTCTTGTTCTTCCAATGCGTGCAGCCATGTTTTCACACTAAGCCTCTATAATAAAATTGTATTTCACACTATGACAACTTACCTCACCAAGCTTCTTCTCAGCCCTTGGTCTTTCGGCAATGCTGGTACTCTATCCAAAACCTCTTGAGCACTCTTCTTCACTCAATACAAGCATCTATGGCTTCACTTCTCTCTTTCATGAGATTCTCTTACTCCTTCAAAAATTCCACCCACAATTTCAACTGTGGAGTTCCTCAATAGGAAATATCTTCCTGCTATAATACCAAAAATTGGTGCAGGTGGGTCGATCAAAACCAACCCCAACCAGCACTTCTAGGATCTAGTGGCTCCTACACATAGCAGGACTGCCAAATTTAGCTTAACAGCCAAATTATTCTCCAAATATTGCCTGCTCGTAATTTTTCTTCCGCAATCGCCTTCCCACAACTCTGTTTCCGCAAAAGAGTTTCTGCTATCAGGTTGCACGGTGCAGGATCTCAAAACACCCAAATTCGTGCTCCGCAACTTTCATACCAAAACATCCTTCCCAAAATTGGGTTTTGGGATGCCAACTTCCCAAAGTTGCTCCCCCAAAACTTCCTTCCCGGAATTCTTCCCAACAATTTTCCTAGCCGTCAAATATTTTTGGCTTTCACTCCAACAGTCGATCTTCTTTTTGATGCGGACTTCTCATATCTCTGTGCATCTATTAACTTCCTCGCAAATTTCGTTCCAAGATTCTTATGGACTGTCTGATCTTGATATGCGGACTCAATCTCCACCATTCGTTCTCTACAAAAACTTGTTAATGGAAAAAACCTACGGGTTGCACCGATTGACCATGAAATTGATCAATCCAGGCTGCAATCATCCTGATTCTTTATCCTAACACTCTTATGAATGTGTCTACACTTTACTTCAATTATTCAAGAAAAAAATTGATGCGTGAATACAATAACCTCTCAGAAATACACAAATGTTAATGAAAATGTCGAATTCATATCTGCAAGGATATATAGTTCAGCAGAGCACATGCATAAAGGCTAACAACCCAACAAACACATAGTTAATCCTTCTATTAAGAAATCAAAGGAAAATTCACAATGCTTCAATCTCTCTCCTTATGATTCTTCAAAATATTTACAAGTAGGGATTAGAAACAGGTCTGTCCTCTCTCTGTAAACTTGGAATTCTAATGTTAAAGAGCAGAACCCCCTCTACATCTCTAAACTATCTATTTAACCTAAAACTATGACCACCTCTATTGAGTGGTCCTGCAACTAAAAACAGATGAACTCTCAAGCATGATGAAAATGTCCTTGTCAAAATCAAATAAGCCTGCGGTTGGATCTCCACGCAGGGAGTCATGATACACAACCGCTCCTACGGTACTAACAGACAACGACTCAGAAAAACAGATCAATCAAAATATATGCCACATCATTTGACCAACTCATCACATTGTTTGCATACCATGATGTCCCTACATCACATCCCCATAAGCCTAACTATGCTAACTAAAAAAAATGAAAAATGGGTCCTAACAATTTCCATCGTTATTAGGTACCCATGAACACAAAAATTCGTTGAAAACATGGTAAAAGGAATTAAAATAGTAGGGAACCTCCCCCATAAAAAAGGATGTTAAAATAAGATGTTATATAACCTCCTTAGAAAATTCCTTTGCTCCAAAAATAATCTCTCAACTAGGTGAATTGTTGCTTGGTAAAGGGATTTGTGAAGATACCTATACACCTTTTTGAACTCCTCCTTCATTTGAAATGCATGTAGACCCATCAACAAGATCCATTTTTTTTAAGCTCTTGTATGGTAGTTCTTGTCTAATCCTTGCTTCGAAAGGAGGAAACCCCTTGAAGCTTTTGTGTGGAACTTGGTGAACTATAGGAGAAAAGGTTTTAAATCTAGAGTATGAGAATAAATTATGGAGATATTCTTCAATAAGAGCTTTATTTGGGAAAAAATCTCCAATGTATTATTCAATTTGAACTCGATTTTTGGGCATGTAAAAGGATCTTCCTCAACTGAGTGATCATGGATGTGCATATTTCCTCATAGTCCTTATGTTACAAATAGTATTGGGACTCCTCATTCTCTTAATGTATGTGAATATGTCCTCATATTATATGTGATATAGATGGATATCAGTGGCTACCTAACTATTGAACTGGGTCATTTTTTTTGAATTGGTATTTTTAATGGATTTTCATGTCAAAAAAATACAACAAATTTTTAGGCGATAACGAACATTTTTTTGCGACCCCGCAAGATTGTCATAGGAAAAAAAAATACTAGAGGGGGGAATGTTTACTTGTAGGATAGAAAATTTGAACAAGATATCGAGTTCCCTAAATAGATATTGTATGGAAACGTTATGCATGCAATAACTTCACATCTCAACTAACCACTTCATGGCCCTCAAACGTTTTTATGATTCATCTCCTAGGGTTATGTTTTTTTATTTTTAAGTTCTTTTACCTCATTCTTATGATAGAAAGGACCTTTGGCCACCTTTTGTAATCTTCATTCCGTGAATGAGCATAGCTTCTACATCTCTTCTTTAGGATAACATTACCACGATCATAGCTACTTTTATTCTATAGTCCATTTTATTTTATTCATTTAATAAAATATGAATTTATTGTATCACTATGTTCCTTGCAATATTTTTTTGTATGTGGTTCTATATGTGCTCCTTTATTTTTTTTCTCACATAAACTTGGATCAGTGGTATTAAAGTAGTATTCTCTCTATTGTCTCTCGTCGCTTGTTCCCTATGAGATCTGGATATTGATATTTATGTCTTAAACTAGTTGAGCTTGAAACCGACTTTCCTAGGTTCTCCAGACAACCTCCCATGGATGAGGAAATCAAAGATGACAAAGAAAGAGATCAAGTTAAGATTTAAGATCTCCCCTCCAAATTTATATGTATAATCAATTGGTGAATATCCACAAGAGATGAGAAAGTGAGAAATGTATTTTATGAATAATACAATATGTATATATAATTTTTTGGTGAGTCTTTCACGGATTATAAAATCCTATAAAATTTGGTCAAATCTTTAGAGATAAAATGTAGAGATGATTTCATAAATGTTTGCAATATACAATTGAACACTTAATCAAAGTGTGAAGCTCATTTATCCCACAATTCTCACTATATGATAAATTTTCACAACTTAACTTATACCTAACCTCCCCCCTCAGTATAAAGATATATGCACAATATCATGTATAATATATTTAACTATCAACTTTTGAAACCAATGGAAACTTGCGTAGAATTTTAAATCCAAGCTTCATCCCATGAGTCATAAAATAAATATTAATCATAAATGGTGAAGCTAATAGATGTGGTTTGACACAAGGGAAATTTATTTATCTTGACACGATTGGTTCCCCATTTTCTCTTCCAAGTACCAACCTTTTTGCGATCTTAACTAATCCATACCACCAATTTCATTCAAACTCATAATAGTAAGTTCATAAATATTTCTAGTTGTAGAACTCTCCTTAAGTTTACGAATACCAGGTAGATATGAATGTTTAATATGATCATTAACCATTTAATTACTCATTCAGATCCATTAAGTATTATAACTAGTTCCAATTTCATCAAAATACAATGATTTTTTTTGGCATTTTTAATCTTCTCTTTCAAATCATATTTTATTACGCGAGCTATATGTAATGCTAATTCCCAACCACTAATTACAAACAAGTGAGAAGATAGAAAATATGACACTTTAAGAAAATATATATAGCTCTTGTAATATGGATAATCTATCACATGATGACCTCTAGATAAGATGCGAAATATGGTAATTAATTGAGTCTTGTTGGATTGCAAATTTCTTTCCAAATAGAGATGTGATGGCCCCTCCACTTGTGTCAAGTTTTATATTACTTATTAAGTATTTATTATATTCATCAAGTCAAATTTAACATGTTGACACTTATCAAAATATTTGGATTTGATAATAAATTTCACATCGCCATTTACAATTTTCTTAGCATACGCCTTTCCTAGATGATTGCCTATTATATCTAACTTCATTTGCAATTTAATTACCTTTCCAAGTTTTCAACCACATATAATGTTTTTAACTTCTTGTGAATCTTGTTTCTCATTTGTTAGATATATTGGTTCAATAAATGGAAATTTGAGACCCATCCCATTTGGAATTGTCTCCCTATGTCCCATTGGCCCTTTTCCTTTTTTTTTGGTTGTGAATGATTTGTGTTTCCTTCCAACTAAAAACCTTCAACATTATTATTTCCAATTTCTTGTGAAATTGCATTTACATTTTGTTAATCAATAGATGAACCCATTCTATAATCTATTAGATGTATATTTGATGGATTCTCAAAAGAGTTGAAATCTCTCTGATTGATGGGTTGCTCAAAAGAGCTTGAATCATGAAGAGAATGTGGATTCTTGGATTGAGGCTTTTGAAAGTATGATAATACATCCCTATTTTTTGATGGTTTCATTCCATAATCGTTGTTCAACATCCACTAGTAGAAAAAGTGAGATAAACGACCATGTGACTAAAAAAGTTAGTAATATGACTGTTTTTAACCTTAAAAATGACTAAGTTATAGAAACACAACTAAAAATGACTAAATTAAATGATTAATTTAGTGATTGGATAAATAATACAACTAAATAATTAATCAATGACTTAAAAAATTTATTTTAAAATTATATATGTTATTTTCAAATTAAGTGAAAGAGATGAAATACATTTTCATTGGTATACCCCATACGAGCACACTCTAGAGAGAGAGTGGTATAATCTAACAACCCTATTTTGATCCTTAATCCTTGCTATAGTAAACTATCTTTTGCAATTAGTGTGTTTCTCAATGGTTTGCATTGAAACATGCATCCATTAGAAATCCATTTGGTTCACTAAGAAGAGGACAACAAAATCACCATGGTTGGAATCCTTATAAGTCTGGCATGCCCAACACTTTCATTGGAGAATTATATTTATACATCAAATTTCGTTTTGCATTGTACATGGTATATTGGCTTATGGGTACGATTTATTATCCTACAATATTTTTATCCCGCATTGATACAAGTATAGGGACATGCATGAATGCACATAAAGTTTGAAAAAAATGTAAAACTTGTATGAAGCACAAGCATAGTCTCCTTGAATTTGATCTTGTGGTTTTTGGGTATAATTTAGCTTTCAATAGTCAAGAGTTTGTTCAGTCAGGGTTGTTGTTTTCATATACATAATCTAAGTCACAATGCCAATTGTATATTATTATGAATCACGTGGATGTTGGTCTTTAGTTGGGAAGCTAGCCTTTAATATGGCTTTGTTTATTAGGACATGATGAAAACTAGGGTTAAAAAACATTTTTTCTTGTTTCAAATCTCTATTTTTATGCCATATGCTTTTTGGGATGCTAAACATTCATATTTTGTACAAACCCACTTTTATAGCATTGGGTGATTCTTTCAATGGATTCTCTTAGGAAAAGATTTATTGGGGCTCTATTTATTACATTTTTCCTTATTCTTTGTCCTACACCTCAGATCTTTTGTCCACAAACCCAAGTGTTGATGGAAGACACTATTATTTTCCTTATGTTTTATTCTAGATATTTGTATTACAACTTTGCAATCGAAGATGACAAAAGGGCTCAAATGTAGTATTGGTTTCTATAAAACTCACATATGGGTAATATTGGAGCATTCAGAAGGAGTGATTTCAAGGGAATCACAAGGCTATAGGGTTCTTCTTTGCAACTAGTAATTTAATCAGATCCTCTTTTTTTTTTGTTCACTGAATTTTATTTTTTCCTTTTCTAAAATTTTGTATGAGAAACATATGAAAATACTTATAAATAAGAAAATAGTTTAAAACATGTCTTTCATTTGAATCTTAACTAATAATTCAACAAATAAAATTTTCCAGAGATAATTCATTATGTTTCCTCGTCATAGCTGCATAGGGTCTCTGGTTTAGGCATAGCAATAGCTTAAGGAAAGACATACAAACCATAATAAGATAGAATATATTTACACATAAACATCATTTCCAAACTTGGTATATGTGGATGGAAAACATCACACTTTTTTACATATGAGTAGGTGCATCTAATTCAATCCTTAGCTAATAGAAGGCAAGACAAGTGAGTCATCCTAGAGAGGGAATTCTCAAATCTAAAGAGTCCAACTATAACCTATCTACATACTAATCATATCACATGATATTCCTACCAATCCCCTCTGTTTAGTCTCCATTTCAAAACACATAATCCCTTGATAACCATAACTATTGTTAACCACAAAATTCAAAAGGGAATGTTGAGCAATATCTTATATGCTAGGATAGACAACATCCATGCCCAATTTCCTCATCCCGCTTGCATATGGATATGTTATATTAAAGTGACTCCATAAATTGTAGTATGTTGTTTTTTTAATCTTTAGAGGCCATTGAGGGTCTTCTTTATGATGTATTTTTTTTTCAGATATGTATTCCACTTGCTTCTATTTTGATATATTCACCCTTATATGGTATATGCATAATCAAACTTTGCATATTTTGTCTATAATTAGTAATGCTTTGGAATCATTATTGGGAATATTCATAATATTTGTTTCATTTAAATTCCAACATAATATGTATTCTTTAGTAAAACTAGTCATCAAATTCAAACTAGTCCAATCTATAGCTAAGTTTGTGTCAAATTCGTGCATGACTCTTGGATAAGTTTGAGTCTGTGTTTTAAAACATTGCTCTAACCAATGTCAAGCATCCACAAAAATGATCCTATATGTCCATGAAGAGTCCCCAATGGGATAGGAGACATGATGCTCCCTTAGCAAGGTGAAAACACTTTAGAGTAACACCAAAATCTAACACCACCCAAATCCAACCTTTATAATCAGTTATATTTAGGATACCATATAAAATTAAAAACTTACAACCCAATGCCATTGGTATATGGACCTTCAAAAGGCATTAGGAGATATATAAATGCAAATGTCCTTTATTCATTTTTGAAATTAATTTTATGACATTATTTAAAGTAATGTGATCATAAATAGATCTTCTCATTTCATGAGATTTCATTACATAAGTTTCATGTTCAGTAACACATCATGTTCCCTTCTTGTCTATATGCATTGTTCACAATTCTTGTAGCAAACAAGAATATTTTTTGTTTCCTTTCATTCATCTAGTGATAGGGTTGTTTCTGATTTTCACAAGTTGTATGTATAATCCATTTGATTATCTGGTGTTAAGAGTGCAATTTCTTTCTTTCTTCTAAAAACCTTTTTCTCTTAGATTCAATTTTGAAACATCATGCCTCTTGGTTTTGGAGTAACAATGACAAAGGATGTAGAATAATGCATTCTTGTTTGATACAATTTGTCATTTAAGTTGGTTGGGTGATTATGGTTCAATGACATAACCTTTTGTTAGCATGATTATTTAAAAATTAAAGTTATTATTGTTGATTCAACTCTATTGTGAAAATGATTCATGATGGAAGTCATCTTCATCTCGCCTTTGCGAATATATATACTACATTGAATAAGATTCTCTTCCTATACTATACCTACTTTTGATACGGTATAGCATTTCATCATGTTATATATAATGTTAAGATTTTGATTATGGTTACCCTTCTCTTATAGTATTTAGTCTATTTAGATTCTTTCGTTTTATTTATTATATTTTAGCTTAGAGCAGATTCTTTAGCACTCTTTCGATATATCACTACGAAATTGTATTTTTGAGTTTTATTGACCTTTATACTGGTCATTTGTAAACATTGAATTTTTTATCCTATCCTTCCTAATCTTACCAACTTTTTGAAAAGGGAAATCATAATAGTTTCTTATGTATTATAGAAAGTATCAAGATCCATGTCTTCAAGACGGTCTTCAACAATGTTGCATAGATCTTGTTTCTCCAACAATGTTGCATAGATCTTGATTCTCCAAATTCCTTTATGCTTGATAATTACTTCTATTCTTTCTTATCCTTTTATATATGGGTTATATGTTAGAAACATGAAGTTTCTAGTGTTCCATACATTGAGTTGCAATTTCAATTGCAACAACCATTTCTTGTTTATGGGAGTTTAGGTTAGAAACTTACATGAGCATGATAATACTGACATCATTAAAAGTTTTAGTTGCACGCACTTTAAACTAATTTCTTGTTTTGAAGGTTGTTTCATTATATATAATATATTTGAATTAAAGATATGATTGAGAGAAAACTATGTTGTTGAGAACCATTTTAATTTTACAAGCTAGCCTTTGGAGTTAATGATTGTTTTGTGTTCCTTGTACCCTATCCATGGTTCACTATACATAAGAATAATGTTGTAAATATTTGTTTGGGAGTATCCTCAGGTGACTAGAAAGATATAATAATAATGTTGCAAATATTTTTTTGGGAGTATCCTCAAGTGACTAGAAAGAAACTTATCAGAAGTAGAGGGAAAATATTAGAAAATATTGACAAGATTAGATATAGAATTTTGAAAATTTCAGAGAAATCAACAACCTAAAACAACATTGGACAAATTTGAAATATCAAGAGAAATCAAATATATTTGCAACATTGCATGGTAAGAGTTACTTATCTTTTCTCCTATCAATTTTATCGTAAAAGTTAATATTTTTAATCTCCATCACCATGAAAACACTTGTGCGTTTTATATGTGTTATATGTCACTCTTAACATTTTATTTTGTAAACTTTCCTTTTACAGAAGGTGCATTGCCAGAAATTAGCTAAACGTAATTGTATTATGCTTATTTTCTTCCCAAAGTTGGACTTTGATATAATATTATTTGACCTATGAGAGTGATCATAACCTCTTATCCATATTGAAATTCCAGGAAATTGTAGACAACCCCTCTTTAATATTTCAAAGAAATAACTAATCCAAATATCAAGAAACAAATAAAGGTGATTGCTATGGCATTCTACAATAAACAAAGAACTCAGTGAGGCCTTCATACACTAGATATGACTCAATGAATATGCATGAAGCATGTAAGTCTAAAAATCATGATATTATAAGAATAGGTAATAGTAGTGGGGATCTATTAAGTAAGAATCAAGCACTTGAATTTGGTAATTTGGCAGTCAATGTGTGTCAACCAACACTAAAGAAATAACTTATTGTAACCTCAAGAAAAAAATAAAGTTGATGGACATCGCGTTTTAATACAAATAAAGAGCTCACTAAGAACTTCATACACTAGATATTGCTCAGTCAAGATTTCTAAAGCTGATAAGTCTCATAATGGTACTATGTTATTGCTAGTATATAGAAATTATTCACAGGAGCCATCCTCCATGGATAATTGTTTCAAGACAACAAAAACAGTAAAGATGAAATTTTTTCCACCACATTCTATATCTAGTATTTGTTGAGTTCCCTTGAAAGCATCCTCATAGTCCAATGTTTTATATGAAAACTCAAATATAAAATCTCCTCAAACCAACATAATCAATTCTCATTCATTTTCTGGTAGAAATGGTAGAATCTCAATGATAGATTTGTTAGGCCCTCCTATAAATAGACCAAGTTTGTAATGATATCCTCGCTGAACTTTAGTGAATTGGAACTTGTGTTGTGTTGGATTATCCAACTCCAATAGTTCTATTCCATATTTGTTATTGTCCAGTTGATTAAATAATCCTTATCATCCACATTCAATATTTATAAGCAACATAAAAGTGGGTAGTGGTAATGGTGCCGAACATTTGTTGGAAACAAAGAGAAACATGAAGAAAAATGATTCAAAATTTTATTTTCTTGCAAGTTCTAGTTATTTGAAGGATTATTAGAACATTACATCTAGAAATTTAGATATGAAGGGAATAATAAAAAGTTCTGGTATAAATTTATACTATTTATGAATCACGAGATGAAAAATATGATGTTGATATTTTTGCCTATCATTCTATTCTAACAAAAGAAATTATAGACTAGATTAGTCACTAACACTTGCTAAGGGGAATGTTAACTTGAAAACTCCATTGGTAGAGAATACGTATTTTAAATTTGTAGCTAATGCAATTCAACCACAACAGTTGGCTAGTGTCTAATTGAAGGGATATTCAATGCCCCCAAAGACTCCTATGAGATCAATGTTGATAAAAAATATCATGAAAGACAATACATCATCTAAATTCCTCAAATTTTCAAGGCATGTCAAGGATGATCTAGATGGAATAAATGTGAATCCAATGGAGGGAGGCCTTAATATATGTGAAATATCACAGAACGATATACACATAAAAAACATGCATGCCAAAATTATAACAAATCACCAAATTTCATGCTAGTTGTTCCTAAGACTTTTAATCCCATTAACCCAACCAATTATTCCCAATATAAGTATACAACACTAATCCTTTAGCTCCTAGTTGACCTTTGATCAACACCAATGGTCTAGTAATTTGTTGGGGTCCATCCCAAAATGGTCATGAAAATACCATTCCAACTTTTGGCACGGTTGTTTAGTGTTTTTAATTCGATACTTTAACTATAAATATTTTCCTATGAACCTTTTATTTTCAAGGCTTGTGTATGTTTGTGGATATATGTATTAAGGATTTAAACATAATCCAATCATTGTTTTTAGTTTTTTCTTAGTATTTATTAGTGCTAGACTTTATGCATTCTAACTTTCGACATTGTTATCTTGAAATCCCTCTGTGTATTTCCCCCCTCTTGTCTAGATTTCTAAATGGGGGATAGTAGTAACTTCCAACCATAATTTTGGTTGGTAAGACCAAAGGGACAATGATACTTGATCATATGACATCCATGAATTTTGAACAAAATTGTTGATGTATTTGTAACTTCAGAATGTATTCATCTATGTATTGTAACCCGATGTTTACTTCAGGATGTATTGTAATGTAATTGAGTCATGTCATACCTCGATGTTTATTCCGAGAAGTTTCTATAATGAGAAACTCATGTCAAGTAATTGTGGGTGACCCTCCTATTGGTTAAGGGTTAAAATCCCCATAGTTGTGGGGCCCTTGGGTTATTGGACTATCCTATTGAAGTTGACCCTAGGTGAGTCATTGTAATTCGGGGAAATAGTCCCCAACATTGTGTTACCCTCCTATTGGTCAGAGGAGGAAAAGTCCCCACAAGTGGCGGGGCACTAGGGTTATTAGACACTCCTAGATATGTCGGCTCTAGTAAGTAATTATTAAGTGAGGCCAACATGTTGGAGTGCACTTCAAGCGAACGGAAGAATATAAATAGAGAGTGAGCCTCTCTATTTACCACACTTGCAAAACACACACTCACTCATTGGGGCGCATGAGTGAGAGAGGAGAAGCTCTCTCAGTGTGTGAGAGAGAGACTGCTGCTGTCGGGAGTGCATCTTACTGTTTTGGGGTCTTACCATTTTTGTGTTGATTCTATCTCTAAGGAAGTTGCAGGGTTTTATCCTTTATGGTTTCCCCGAGGAAAATTCTTTGTGTCTCTTGTCTCTCGTGATGTGCTTGTTATTCTCTCAGTTAAAACATCCTCAGATCATAATGCTAGCTTATATGATGAAAAAATAACACGGAATCAGAGCTAAAATGAGAAGAAGACATTGTGCAGCTGCAAAATCTAGGGCTTCTTATTTTTTGTGTCTCTCTCCACAATATATCAGCAAAAGTATTCTAGGATGACTCTCCATTGAATGGCGCATCTTTCTATCGAAGAGGAATTCGATTCCGAGCATTTTCAATTTTCGGTGCAAAAATTAGGGCTTTCTACAGAAGAGGAATTTTTTAGTGATCCCAGCATAGGATTTTTCTCCTCATCAAAACCAAATTTTAGATACCTATATCAAGAAATTTCGTTGGGTGAAACTCCGGGAAAGTCAAACCCTAGTTTGACCCCTAGCTAGAAAAACCCTAAGTACTAAAACTGCTAAGTTTTGGTACATTCCCTATATCCATAGATTGGAGAAGGATCAAGAGCTAAAACGTTCAAGGGTGGGAGATACAATAGTTATTTACCATGTATCCAAAAATATACCTCCAATTCACTATATTATGCGAGCTATGATCCCTCCAAGTTAGCGTTCCAGCCTCTTCCATAATTCATCCCTAAACAGGACACCTGGGGAGAATTGCAATATCTTTGGCTACAAAGGTCCAAATGGAATTCCTGAAGATATTCCAGAAATTGCACAGACTATACTTTTAGTGGTCCAAATATCAGACTCAGAATATGAACCGGTGACACGTGTCATGACGTACAACTTTGTTGTTCTGAATAGTCCTGTAACAGGTCACCTTGGGAAAAGGATAATAAATACCAAATGGTGAAACCAATTATAATTAAAACTATGTTGTTTGATCAGGGACATCCGAGGTTACCTTAGTAAGAAATTTCAGACACATAAGAGTAGAAATTGCAGAGATATCACATAAACAGTAACAGGCATTTCTGCAGAAGAAATTGGAAAATTAGGGCTTCCTGTTCCGGGAGCTTCCGTCCATTGTTTTCAGAAAAGGAGTACATTGGACAGCTCCATTTGAAGAGATCTATCTGTCTATCCAATCAGATATGAAATATTCCAAGATTTTAAAATTACGATTTCTGTGACAAACCCTAGATCAGCCAGCTCCGGAACCAGGACGGACACCTCAAATTGGTAAGATCTAATCTTTTTCTATTTCCATTTGAGGTTCTCATTTCAAATTGATCTATCACATCAGATTGATGATAAGCTTGGTGAAGTTGACAAATTCCAAGCCTGGAAGTATATGATCTCTCTGAAGAAAATGGATTGAACACCTACATGAGTATAGAGGTTCCAATTCCAGAGGGAGATGAGGCTAGAAGCCTTACACAAGAAGAACTTGGTCAAGGCCAAGAAGATCATTGATGATTCAGTCATGAATCAACTTGTATTACAAGTGTATTCCCTAAAGAAACCAATTATGTTTGATTCCTTGACCAAGCTATTTGAAGGGAAGAACATAAATCAGAATATGACCTTAAGAAACTAGTTGAAGAATGTGAAGATCCATATTGTAGAGACCATGCAGTCATAAGGGTCTCTCAAATCAAAGAACAACTTGAAGCGGTAAAAGAAGAAGTGAAGAATGTAGACGTGGTGATGGCAACCTTGAATGGCTTCCCAGGATCATGGAATTCATTGATTCGAGGAATGTGTGCTGGAAGGAAGTAATTACTTTCAACAGACTCCGAGAAGAAGAAGAAGCTCGATTCATAAGAAGAGAGGGGAAGATGGAAGAAACTGAAGATCAATCTCTCACCATAAAAAGAAGATCCCTCAAGCGGTGAGGAATATGAAGATCTCAACTCTTGAAGAACTTCTTATCCACCTTAGCATTTCCATAAGAAATGATGCTATTATGAATGAAGAAGATGATGAAGCTGAAGGCTCAAGAAGGAGTCTACCCACAAAACAAATAAAGATAAGTATTCAATTGTCATTTCATGATATTGTTTTTGTCATGCATTTGTTTATATTCAGTTGATGTATTATGCATGATAGAATGTTTGCATTAATGACAGTATACTACTAATATGCATGCGATGGGTAAGTAGCTCATGGTGCTATACAACTCTCCATTTCCAATGATCTAGAATGAAACCTCTTTGCTGACATATTGGATTAGTGCACAATCTCAATGTTGTCCCGGTACAGATGGAAGGCATCTAGAAAGTTTTAGTGAGATATGGATGAATGTTGTATTGGCTAAAGTAGTTGCATGATCATATATTTATGCATAAGAATTTGCCAATATGAATATTCCTTATGAAATGTTTCCAACCATACAAATGCATTTGACTTGTAGGAAAGACCGCATACATAATCGCCTACAAGCAAAGAAGGATGAGACTTGTTCCGAAGAACAAGTGACAACAGTTCAAAGATGAAGAATAATATGATGAATGTATCGACATCATTGATGTACAATCTTCCAGCTATGAAGAAGTAACCAAGAAGACCAGTTCAAGAAGAATGATGTCTAGGATGCAGTATCGAGACCTGAAGAGAAGTTCATAGTTCGATCATGCAGTAGATGGAAACATTGTGGGATACAAAGCAAGATTCGTAGCGTGAGGATTCTCATGAAAAGAAGGCATAGACTATGAAGAGACATTTGCAGCCACTCGAAGTGAAGTCACATAACATGCATAATTATGTGTGCAAATGAAAGAAGGCCTTGTACGAGTTTAGAAGACACCCATGGGATAACACATACATTATGAGCTTGATGAATATTTGAACCTTTGCTACAAGGTTGATAAAGGATGACAAGCTCACAAATGGATGTGAGAAGAACTTTTGAAAAAGTTCAAAATAGAGGATCTTGGTATCCAATCATCCTAGATGGATACTACTTTTCACTCCAGTACATAATCTTTCAGTGCATAGAGTACGAAAGACAAAGGGAGTATGATACTCCGCTTCAGAGGGAGTGACTACAGAAGATCCCAAGGTTCGACATGGTATGACGGGATGGATAGACTACTGATGACTCTAGGATTTACTGAGAGTAAAGTGGATTCCAACCTTTTCTTCAAGGTTGAAGACGGAAGACCAGTGATGCTCCTGTTATGTGTCGGTGCACTATTTTTTCTAGGTATGGAGGTGTGGCAAAGTGCGGATGGAATCTTCCTTCGACAAGGGAAGTATGTAGTAGAGGTCCTGAATAGGTTTGGGTTGATGGACTGCATGACCACACCTATGGCATCGAACCTGAAGCTGTTAAGTGATGCTTCATCAGAGACGGTTGATGCTACAATGTATCATCAAATGATTGGGTCCTTGATGTACTTGATGAACACAAGACTAGATATTTGCTTTGTTGTGAACACATTTGAGACATGTTCACCTGATGGTTGCAAAGCATGCAGGGGTATAGTTGATTATGGGCTCAAGTACGATGTGAATCAAAAGATTAACCTAGAGGGTTATGTTGATTCAGATTGGGTAGGAAGTGCCATTGATAGGAAGAGTAGTTCAGGGTGTTGCTTTAGTATGGGATTAGGTGTGATCTCTTGGTTTAGCAAAAATAAATCCTGTGTGGCACTGAGTACAGCTAAAGCAGAGTATGTCGCAACTTGTTCAGCTAGTTGTGAGGCAGTATGGCTATAGAAGCTAATGTCTGATTTATTTGATCTCCAGTTGGATGCTACTTGTATTCATTGTGACAACCATAGTTGCATGAAGTTGTTAGAGAATATAGTGTTCCATGAAAATTCGAAGCATATCGATATCAAGTACCACTATATCATGGATATGGTGCAGAAGGGAGAAGTGAAGCTCCAGTATGTTACGATGAAGGAACAGATAGCTGATGTGTTGACAAAGCCATTGGCTAGGGTGAAGTTCGACTACTTTAGGGAGAAGCTTGGTGTTCTCCAGATAGAGGTTTCCTCCAAGGGAAAGTGATGAGTCTCATAGCCATTCTGGCATGGTGAGAGGATTGGTTCCTTCCATGGTCAGATGTAAGTGCAGAGCCATTTTGATGAGGAGGTCAGATGTGAGTGCTGGCCATTCTGTCGAGTAGGACAGATGTAAGGGCTACTGCCATTCTGATGAGCAGGTTAGATGTAAGTGCAGAGCCATTCTGACGAGGAGGTCAGATGTGAGTGCTGTCCATTCTGTCGAGTAGGACAGATGTAAGGGCTACTTCCATTCTGACGAGCAGGTCAGATGTAAGTCCAGAGCCATTTTGACAAGGAGGTTATATGTGAGTGCTGGCCATTCTGTCGAGTAGGACAGATGTAAGGGATACCACCATTCTGACGAGCAGGTCAGATGTAAGGGCAGAGCCATTCTATCATGGATAAAGGATTAGGTTCCTCCCATGTTAGATGTGAGTGCTGGCCATTTTGATGAGTAGGTCAGATATAAGGGCTACCAAAGACCTACAAGGAGGTAGGCATACACCCGGCATGAAAGAAGGCTGGCTCTGTATAACTTCCTATGACGAGATAACAAACACATGATGATGACCAGGTGAGATCCAAGTTGAGCTATGATCCAGATCCAGTGATGATGACTCCGGGAGATCTAGATCGAGTGATGATCCAGATCCAGTCTAGTGATGTTGATCGAGATCGAGAGATGATCCAGATCCAGTGATGATGTCCCATGATGATCTAGATTGAGACGATGACTCAAAGATGAAGATGAATTGAAGACTCAGAAGACTCGAGATGTAGATGACGAGATGATCCAATTGATACAGAGAAGAAGACTAGTGCTGAAAATTGTGTCGAAAGAATACCTTCCTAGTTAAGAGGGAGTGTTGATGTATTTGTAACTTTGGAATGTATTCATCTATGTATTGTAACCCGATGTTTATTTTGGGATGTATTGTAATGTAATTGATTCATGTCATACCCCGATGTTTATTTCAGGAAGTTTCTATAATGAGAAATTCATGTCAAGTCATTGTGGGTAACCCTCCTATTGGTCAAGGGTTAAAGTCCCCACAATTGTGGGGCCCTTGGGTTATTAGAATATCCTAGTGAAGTTGACCCTAGCTGATTCATTGTAAGTTGGGGAAATAGTCCCCACCATTGTGTTACCCTCCTATTGGTCAGAGGAAGCAAAGGCCCTACAAGTGGTGGGGCACTAGGGTTATTAGACACTCCTAGAGATGTCGGCTCTAGTAAGTAATGGTTAATTCAGGCCGACATGTTGGAGTGTACTTCAAGTGAACAAAAGAATATAAATAAAGAGTGAGCCTCTTTATTTATCACACTTGCAACACACACACTCACTCATTGGGGCGCATGAGTGAGAGAGGAGAAGCTCTCTCAATGTGTGAGAGAGAGACTGCTGCTGTCGGGAGTGCATCTTACTATTTTGGGGTCTTACCATTTTTGTGCTGATTCTATATCTGAGGAAGTTGCGGGGTTTTCTCCTTTATGGTTTCCCCGAGGAAAATTCTTTGTGTCTCTTGTCTCTTGTGATGTGCTTATGTTTTATGCTGTGCTTGTTATTCTCTCACTTAAAAGATCCTAAGATCATAATGCTAGCTTATATGATGAAAGACTAACAAAAATAATATACTTATCTAGCATACCTTAGGGATTCTTCTACTAGAGTTTTGGATATTTGAAGATTAAGTTACAAGATCAATCAATTAAGATTAATTTACTTGGTTTTACTTTTATAGGATCATGATTAAACGATTAGTATGGTTATTGTGAGTACTAATTGAAGCTAAGATGTAATTGAATTCATGTAATACACCAAGAATTAATAATATATTATTAATTTCCACTAAGAAATTTTATTTTATTATTTTAAATATTTTTGGCAAAAAGTCAAAAATAAAACAAATGTAATAAATTATTCTTTTATTAATAAAATATACTGAAGGGGATATAAATGAAATAGCCATTGAAGAGTGTTTGTTGACCCATTAAAAAAAATACAAGTGCTTGTAGCTGCTGAGTGAGAACTCAAGGTGTAGGAGGCATCTTCCCCAAAATCAGGTCACAACTCTTTCTTGAGTGCTAAATAGGAGGAGGCGCATAAATGACCAAGTCCTAGGAAAAATACTATATAATACTATGTCCATTAGGAAGTAGGAGGTTAGCATTGGATGGGGATTGAATCTGATAATGCAGGAGATGCATATTAAGTGGATTTTTCTCTTGTGGTTCAACGAACATGCTCGGGGGTTCGAGAGAAAGTGATTTTGCTGCTCTAGGAGTTGGTTGGAAGGAATGGTTATTGCATTTCTATTTTCCCAGTAGTGGTGCCATGTTCTTATTTTGTTGCATATTATTAAATCTAGTTACAATAGGATGTGTATCTTAACTTGAATTGCAGATATATTCTTTAGGAAACAAGGTTTTATGTATCTATATATGGAAAATATCCATATTTATGTATTTTAATCATGTATGTACAATGATAGATTTATTAGTTAGGCATCTCAGATCGAGAATCCATACCCAAATCAAAGATTGCTAGTAATGGGTAGTATTGTGATAATTAGTAAATTCTGAGCATTATCGTTTTTATTCTTGTTCTGGTTTTGAATCTCTCCACTAGCTTCATTTTATTAATTTAATGTTTGTAAATTATTCCCACCAAAGCTATTCTCACAAGGTTAATATAAGGGATAAAACTATTGTTTTAAACAAATCAACATTTATTCTAGAATTTGGTCGAGAGATGAAGGGCCTTATATATATATCCTAATATAAGAAATCCATTAGAAATCCAAATATTACAGCATAGAATGATAGCTTAGGATCCATCGTGACCACTGTAGATACCCTAATTATATATATATGCAAATACAAAAGGGAGATCATGTCACGTTAGTTACGTTATGCTAGCCTACATGAATAAAAAAATATTAAAAAATATAAAATGAAAACTATAAATTAAATATACACTTAAATAAAATATAAAAAAAATAGACTAGCATTGATCCATTTTAAAATCAAATATATCAAGTACCCACAGGAATCCATATGCTAAAAAAATTGAATAAAGTTAAAATATGCGAATAGAAAAAGTTATAATATCAAAAAAGTCTCCACAATTTCTGCGTGGAACACTTATACTTTTGATAAATTAAAAATAATTTATAGTGAAGCCTAAAAGAAATATAAACACCATACTGATGGACGGGCACTTCGTGTACATGATGGAAATTTTAAACAATTTTTTTACATTGTACAAGGGTAGGATTTGTACAACATATAATCTATGTTTTAAATACCTTTTAAATAGCTTTTGGAAATTTGTGTTATATCAGGAAGAAAAAAAATTATGGCAACGATCGACTATTACAAACAAAACTATCATGTTACATTCTCCCTTCATTCAATCTATCATATTTCTTGCTTAAATAGGACATTTCTTGCTTAAGACCTATACTACCATCGTGTTGTTTGTTACAACAATAATTAAAACAAAATGAAATGCTGGAATATTAGACGGATCCGATAACGGCTATTACATATTCAACACATCGTCTTCTACTTATTTTTTACTCAATTTTGAAAATAAATAATGAAATATTAATGTAGACCTAAAATGCATTAAGTGGTTTAAAGGATTACCAACCCATTGTCATTTATGAAATGTAAAATAGATTTTATGTGTGATGGAGACTTTTACATATTAAAAAGAAACCTTGTATTTATTTATTGTTTATTCATATAGAAAGGAGTAGTGATATGTAAGGAGTAGTGAGATGTGAGGCCGTTCAGAATTATAATTGCACCAAGAGAAGCCAGGTAGTCTTCAACCCAATATGGGGGAGATCGTGTCAGGTTAGTGAGGCTATGCTAGCCAACATAAGTAAAAAAAAAACTAAAACTAAAAAATGAACAATATAAATTACATATCACTTAAATATAATATATAAAAAATTAAACTAGCATAGATCCATTTTAAACCCAAATCTATCAACTATCTGAGAGGGATCCAAAGGTAAAAAATGAACACTTCAAGAAATTGGATCCCTCTCGGTCCTTGATAGATTTGGTTTTAAAATGGATCTATGCTAGTACCAGTATGATATTCACAACATGTCAAACAAATAAATTATGGATTCGTAAATGATTCATCTAATTACTAAAACTAACAGTCAAAAAACTAGAATCAAGGTAATCGAAGTGAATCAACACTACAATTTCCAATCAAACGCCTAAGTAATCCCAACAATGAATCACCCCAGTTTCAAGAATGGTCGTAGTCCCATCAAAGGATGGAAAACATCGCTTACACAAAAAATTTAACAAAGGTATTTTTTTACCAACATCAAAATATACCGTTAGCTTTAATTAAAGATAATTCCAAAATTTGTTTAGATAATCTAAACATACAGTTAATTAACACGAGGAAACATTATAATCACTATTATCGATTTCCCATGTAAACCATCCAAATATTTTCTCCTAAATCAATGAGTATTTCAAAACTAACGTATGGAAGTAAGACCATCGAAGGATGGCAATCTGTTCCTTAAAACCGTGAACAAACAAGTATATCTAATGTTCAAGACAGATAAATCAAAGAAAAATTCCACAGAAATCATAAAGAACCCATGGGTCGTAATACGAATTAAACTTTAAACAATATGTTAAAATCACGATTCACAACAATTTGGCTATAAGACCATCCAATGGAATCCACATTTCGGTTTAAACAGAAAACTCCAAAGTTATTAAATTTGTAGGTGGTGATACCATCTACGATGGATTACATGAAACCTTTCTAAACCCTAAAACCAAGCTATAACACTCATAACTAGCAAACCAAATGAATGCGCGAATGAGGTGGTTGTAAGCCTCTGTCAAGAAGAGCTTAAACCCTAAGTGTTTAAAACAAAACCGCTAAAACTTATCTTGCACAAAGCTTGAGTTGGTTTCCCTCTATGCCCATTGCTCAGTCGAAGAGATACCTGCATTAAACTAGAACAGAGTTCGTAACTGTGGAAACAATCCTTTTAAATGAAAAAACTAATTGAGCAAGGGCTTGGTGCCTTAATTACCTAAGCATTCTGAGACACTGTCCTAGGAGGAGACCCTCTCCAGTGCTCTTAACCTACCAAAAAAATAGTTTGAGTTAGAACGAATCTAAAATCAAAATACTGTGAGCAAGTGAAAATTTTAAATACTGTAAGAAAGTTTAAAATTTCAAATTTCTTACCTTTGTTGAGTGGTAGAGAGGGCTAGGGGTCGGATCCTCCGTGGTTTCCCTTATGACTCCTCTGGATGCATCCAAAAACAACGTATTATTAGTAAGCACAATAAGACAATGTAAAAAACTACCTAATCAAACACATAATCGAATGTTACAGTATCTTACATGTTAAAGGTTAGTGTTCATAGATATAGATGGTGGCGGGGATAGTTGGAGGTGCAAAAATAGGTGTCCATTGGAGTCGTGAAAACCACTTGTTAATATTGGAAAGAATCAAGGAAGAACACGATTAAAATCATAGAGACATTTCACAACCAAACCCCATAAAAAATGCCATGAAGATCATAGAGTGTTGCTTTCTTCTTCAACATAACAAAAAACTAAATAATGAAGGGTTCAGACCAAACAAATGACACATTAACTCTTTTTCAACCCTATCTAGTGAGTTGTATAGGTGGACGACTAGCATGTTTTTTCAAATCAAACATTGAGAGCATGGTTATGCTATCAACTAACATCCATGGAAACACCATAAATTCGTAAGTCCAACGAGCGTACAATCTCTTTTAACCCTCATAACCCATGGCCACATGTTAGTCATAGAACTCCAATTATTTTCATTTTGGGACAAGGTTAAAGCTATGATAAATACCCCATTTATCATAGATATACTACCCCATTTTTGAGGTGTGTGTCATAATGGTATCAGAGCATGGTTGCAGAACTAGGCATGAACTAGCTCAAGACTAAAACTACTAAAGAAACCATAAAACTATTTTTATTTTATTTTTGGGTTTGAGTCTCTTACAAAACATGAAGAGAAGGATAACTTTATTTTTGCTAGAAAAATATGGCAAAAGTAAGGATGTCTATAGAAGAAGAATCTCACCCTAGAAATCTTATAAACAATGAAGAGGGTACTATCTAAGGGATTGTGAGATCTAGGTAAACATGAATGAAAGTCAAGCCTAATAAATATGAACTGCAAAAAAATGTTAAATAACTAACATTAAATTTAAAAAGTGTTAAGGAAGATAATGAACGAATCTTGAAAGCTAAAGATGAACAGAACAATATTTTACTACCTAAAATACATAATAATGAAAAAGAGAAAAACAAAAAACCTAAACATAATATTCCAAAAACTACACCTTACAAACGTAAGGGAAAAAAACTAGAATTTTCCAGTCATGGGGATGAAACTTCCAATGAGGAATTAGTTAAACACCACACAGAAAAAAAACAAGATTCCAGTGGAAGTAATGATGATAATAAAACTAAAATAAGCATAAACCATATGAAGAACTCTTTTGGTAATTTAAAAAGAGTACACCACCAATGTTTAACAGTGAGATTGAAAAAGGAGAAGAGGTGGAATCTTGGTTATGAGTGATGAAGAAATACATTCAAATCTATAATTACTTCGATGAACTGAAAGCTAATATTGGCATATATAATTTAACTGGAAAAGCGAATATATTGTGGCAGGATATAAATAAAGTAAAAGGAATAAAGGAAAGATATGTAACCTGGAAAACCTTTAGAAACCATTTTAAACAAAAATACCTCTCAGAATAGTACTATGAACAGAAGGCTAAGGAATTTTATGAGTTAAAAATAGGAGATATGACCATGAAATATTTCTGTAGTAAGCTCCTCAGTCTTCTTCATTGCATACACACTAGTACAAAAGCGCAGATTTTTCCACGGATGTTTTCTACGTTTCTTACTTTTTGGTGTAAAATTCGATGTAACAGGAACGCGGCGTCGTTGTATCCACGCCTAGCCATCACTGTATCCACGCCTGGACTCTTAGACGTCTCTGTATCCATGCCTAAACTCTTGGACGTCGCTGTATCCACGCCTGACCGTCCCTATAGCGACGACACCGTCTTTTGTTGACTTTTTACAATGGTCAAGTTGAATAATAATGGGATATGGAGGAGTAGATTGTGCTTAGGTTTTAGGGGTGAGAATTTGAAAATTCTTGCATAGATTAATCTCATGAATGTAGTGATGTGAAAAGAAAGCCAACAAATATCCCACATAAAGGATCTTTTGGGTGATGGACATTCTTGATAAATGGTCATTGTAAGCATCCCATGAAATCTATTGAGAACTTGTTTGACCTCTTTTTGAGTTAGGAATTGACATACTATGATGTCAACTCCTCATTGATACATGTTGCGACGGCTTAAGCGACGACGCCTTTAATTGGTCAACTTTAATCCGACAACGCCTTTTTCATTTAAGATTCTATTGTTCCATTCCCTATATGTTTCCTAAAGAATAAACCTTGGGACCATTTTCCAATCACAGTTGAGAAAGAAATTTTGGAATTATACCATTCTCTAGTGTTCCATCGTATCATTTATACTATCACAAATTCAATCAGTTTGTTTGAATATGGTTCTCATAGGGTGGAGACAAAACATAAGTGCTTTAAAATATGTTCCAGGGTTTCTTTTGATTTATGACAAAGATACAACTGGAGGGTCATTCAAAACCTCTTTTCATTGTTTTCTCCAAGGTTAGATTTTTACATCTTCCAATGAACTAAATCAAGGTGTATATCTTTAGCTATATGTTCTTTTTCCTTTGTTTATCAATGCGCCTAAATCCACAAAAAAATATTTTAGGATATTTTTAATAGTTTTTCTTATTCAATGGAGGGGAAACCCATGAGAATTGTGTCATCCATAAATCGAAGATGATATGCAACTAGATCACTTCCATGAATTCATAGGCCCTTAATGTAGTCTGGAACCATAATAGCTTTGTCTCTTCATCCTAATCCTTCAACCATACGGATAAAAATTAAATGGGATAGGGGACCCCCTTGCTTTATACCTTGCAAAGGAGTGAAAGTTTACAAAGGAGATCCATTGACCAATATGGGAAAGGAAACATAGGACATTAGAGAGAAGATACAATTCATCCAACATGTTGAGAAAATGCTAGCAAAACCTAGTGAATATAATGACAATATATTTTATCAAAGAATTTGGACATGTCCAATTTCAATGACATGCCCACCTTCTTAGAGGTTTTCAGTGAATATATTGTCTAATGAGCAAAAATTATGCCCTCCATAATTTTTCGTCCTTCCACATACCGTGTTTGCTCGACTAAGAAAAATCCTTATGAATATGCAATCTCGCTATACAAATACCCATACATATTTTATAAACATACATATTCTAAAGACATTTTCCATCATATTTCTATACATATTCTGCAAAGTATAAGGCTTTACAACCATTTTTAAGGTTCTCTAACATTCAATGTCACGCATTCCTTAATATATGCAATAAAAATCCAAGAGTTTTTCCCCTTATTTATATTATTATTATTATTATAATAAATAACTATGTTTTTTTGGTTAATAATCATAATTTTGCGGCAAAAGGTTTCCCGCTTAAAGAGAAGAGGGAAAATGGAAATGGAGACCCAATGGTTGATCCGAAGGCTGAGTGAGTGAGTGAGAGTAGAGGCCGGCAATGAAATCAGAATTGGAATTGAAATGGAGAAGAAGATGAAGAATAACAATGGCTCATCGACGACGGCACCAACAGGGTGTTACAAGTGTGGAAGGTCAGGTCATTGGTCTCGGGACTATACATTTGCTCCAACTACATCTAATCCCCCCAATTCCCCCCCTTCCTCCTCCTCAGCAGTAGGAGGAAAGCAACAGCAGCAAGAGACCCCCTCGATCGAAGCTCCCAAGGTGAAAAAACTGCCTCGCACCTGTCCGAAGCTCACTGCCGATCTCCTCCTCTCCAACGACGGCCTCGGTTATGTTCTTGAGCACATTCCCCGCATGCTTCACCTCAAGGGCCCTGGTCATGAGGTCCATTCTCCTCCCTTTTTTTTAATTGGTTTAGGAATTCTCTTTTGGTCTCAACAAATTTGATCCCTCAAAATTGGATATTTACAGCAGTGACTGATACTATTGCATGGAATGTCTTACCTCGTGGTAATGAGCTCTGCATTTAAGTAGCATGTTATATGTTTTGTATGTCTTAGTAATGCCATAAAGTAAAAGCTTATTATTATCATAATAAGTACATGAAATGTGTTGACAAAGTGCATTTGTTGCAGAAATGTTTCAGAGATTGTTTCGACATGACCTTCTAGTTGCAAGTCTCTTCCGAAATTTCTTGCTTGTAGAACGCATCATGTGCACTGCAAACTGTTCTCCCATTTATTTTCCACATTTACCACCTACTCATCAACATCCCATGTGGTGGAAATCTGAAATCTTACTTTCATCATTAATGTCCATGTCTAAATGGTTTGCTGATTGAGCTTATTATTGCATCTGCTTGTCTAGGGATGCATGGGATATGGCAGCAGAAATTTGCCTTTCTCAGCTTCCAACTTTGCTCAACGATCCAAATGTGGAGTTTCAAGTAGGTTCCTAACAAGCTGAATTGTATTTATTGTGTGCATTCTGCATAATGTATTTTCCATAGTTGCATGGGAACTCATCCCGACTGCTGGTTTCAACACCTGTTTCACTAGTTCCCTCATTCCAGAGAACATCGGAACATGTATGGAAGGTTCCTATATGGCAGGGAACATCATTGGAAATGTTTGGAACATTCCCAATGTACCTGGTCCAAATGGGGGCATTCAGAGAGCTTTTGGCCTTTTGCATGATTGAAAAACTCTTTAAAAGTGAAATAGATATAAATTTGCATATCTTAAACAGTTAAAAGAAAAATGATCCTAAGCAGTTGAGGTCTAGTGGAATCCTTTTTGCAAACTCTTATATAAGCCATGCATAATCTCTTCTAACTTGTAACTTCCTTTTCATTTTCTAGCTGAGTCCTTTCTTCACAGAACAGCTAACGGCCTTTGAAGTGTGGCTGGAACATGGATCTGAACGGAAAAAGCCACCAAAGCAGCTTCCTATTGTTCTTCAGGTGAATCCTATGACTCTGGAAGTAATCATTTTATCTCCGTCTAAAATCATTACTGATAAATTTTGCATGCTATTTTGTGTCATGTACTTAATAGTACAATTCAGACATGCTATTGGCCACAAATTTCTCCTGTGTACCAGTATATTTTGGTATTCTAGTTACTGTGAATTAGCATTAAATGAGAAATACAGACACAAAGTGTATGAGTAACTTACATTCATCATTGCTGATTTACTTCTACATGCCACATTCCCTTTTTGTTTTCTTGGTTACCTTTTAGTATGGAGATTTTGTGTGCATTCTGTATAATGTATTTTCCATAGTTGCAGGGGAACTCATTCCCACTGCTGGTTGACTTGTTTATCTAGGTCCCTTGTTCTAGCTAATTTTAGAACATGCAAGGAAATTCTGATTGACAGGGAACAACAATGGAAATGTTGGGAACATTCCCAATGTTTCTGGTCCAAAAGGAGAGCATTCAGAGAGCTTCTGGGCTATCTGGGCCACAACAAATGCCAAAATGGGCTTGTTTTGGTGGCATATCAGTCAAGGGTATACCGTCATGGGTCCAGGATGCTTAATGGATTCCCTAAATACAAGATAACAACAAAGAGTTAAGAAGCCCCAATCTTGAGCCCACAGACAAAAAAATAAAAGCCCCCTCATTTTCTCCATGTGTTTATCATGTATCAAGCAACACGTTAGTTTGAAGTTGTTTTCATTTAGTTTCTACAGACTTCCATTCTTTTCATAATGGACCAAGACAGTTGCAAACAAACCCCTGCTTATGTGACAAGTGTTAATAGTAGACGTGGTGGATATGATGGATGCCTATGCAAGGTTGAAGTTTGTGGCCATTGTTTTAGGGTTATATTCACTAGGGTAGTTTGTCATTTGGGTAAACTTGTGCATTCAAGGAAGCCATGCACCTGTTTGACAATCCAATCCCTCAAGCCTTCCTTGAGGTAGAATATCGTTGCACATAGAATAGGGATGTGCTGGACAGACCTATGCAGCTATTGTTTGTTGCAACTTTGAACGGTGTTATGTGTTTGACTTCCTGTTGGCACTGGACTTGGGCTATTCTTATTTAATATTTTTCCCAGTACATTATGCAATCCCAGTTTGCTATTTTATGGGCCAACTTTTACCTACCATTTCCTTGTTTTGAACTTGGTTTCTTCATTACCTTGTTTCCCAATTTTCTTATTGTGCTGTTTCACTATCCACATAAGTTTCCAGTCTTTGAAATTAAGGAGTCAAGATTTATACAACGTTTTGTTAAAATCCTTATAGTTCTTCCGTTTCTTGGATGATAGTTGAAAGTTTTTATGAATTTCTATTTTCATTAGTAACTATAGTGAGAGCCATGGTGTTGCTTGGATCTATAAAGGCTTGTCCATTTGGTTGGTAAGCCTGTTTAAAATTTAAATATTATGCTTTTAGGAATTTGAATAATAAAGTTAGCCTGTCCACTTGATGGCCATTATGTGCAGAAGATCAAAATTGGAAGTTGGGTTAATCTTAGTTAGATACTAGAAACTTTGTGAATTAATGATACATTTGGAAGTATTTTAAGCATGTTTACATGCATGCGTATATTCCACTTCTGCGTCTATCTCTACTTAGACTGTGACTGTGGAGCAGGCCACTCTACATTGTACTGATAGATATAGTCATATACTTTTGCCTTTTAATTTCATGTTAATATGTAGCTTCTTTCCTTACTCTTTTAGCTTTTAGCTGTTAGGAATTGAGTTGGCACTCTCGTTATTTATCACTACTAATATACTTTTTAGTTGGATAGACTGAATTCTTTGGTCATTCATGGACATTAATAAAATTATGTTATCTTATTTGATCTAATCAGGCCTTATTTAACACAAGTGACCTTGTACAATGAAACAATTAATATCCAAAGGGCCTAGCCTAGGATCATGACTTTACCTATTACTCAACAAAATAATGAGTTCACATCCAAAATAGCTCATTTAGTTATGACAAAAAATTTCGATATGTAGAATAGAATGGTTTTGAGTATTTATGGAAGACAACTGAACAACCTTCTGTAAGAGGGGTTGGATTGGTTTAATTCCTTTTTTTCTTATGAAAGAGGTTAGCCAAGAGCAGTTTCCACCCTTGGGGAGACTTGTGGGATAAGGATATGAGATAGTGATTGAATTAAAGAGAAACCAATCTTACATAAATATTGCCAACAGCAGACAAGCAAGCTTTTCTAGGCAGACAAGCAAACTTTTCTAGAACTTTGCAAGGTTATTTATGATTTGATTCTGTTCAAGGTAAATTTGGATGGCCAGGGACCAGATTTCCAAGAATCTCTAACGGAATTTCATGTACAAGCCAGCCATGTTAAATTTCAGGGACCTCCTTTGAAAATGGAAACTTTCTCTTCCTTGGAAGAAAAAACTACCACAAATAACTGCTCTTCCTAGGAGGTAAAGATCATAGCCGTCTTTTAACTTCCAGTTTTTTGAAAGCCATAATCCCATAAAGCAGTATGGGTCATTTTCTCAAAGCCATAATCACATAAAGCAATATGTCAGACCTAGGATTTCAGCTTGAATAGATCAATTGTCACACCAGTTGGATCACAATTTCAGGTAGAGACTTGGAAGTGTATCTTTCTTGGCATCCTTTCTTTGTAGTTTGTGGGATGACCTCTCACTTGTCTTCCATCTAAAGTTATAGCATCAATTCCTCCAAGGAAGGGAGGCTTGGAATTGTGCAGGAATCAGCAAGTCCATTATTTTTCCTATTTTTTGTGTTGAAGGTCTGGAGTCCATGTCTTTATATGGTGTCATGGATGTGGAAACAACTTTGCAGAATGGGGTCTGTATGGAATTTTTTTGTTTTCTTTGTTTTCTGGCCACTCTTGATAAATTATGCCTGCAGAATGTCTTTTTTATCTGTATTGCTTGTGCTAAGTCCTATTAATGGAGATTATTATCAATGATCTGTTGTGCACTATGGAGATACTTACATTTGCTCACTAGGGATCTTTGCATGTTTCTGTCCTTCCTGCTATGTTCATTTACTATCCAGGAAGATGCAGGATAAAATCTTTTCCAATATTGAATTTCTTCTGTAGTATCAAGGATTTGTTTCTATTTTTCTCTTAATTTGCATTAAGTTGTCTACATGGGATTTCTTGATAATGCTCTTTGCGAACTTTTATAGAGGAGTTTGGATAATGAATAAATAAAAAATATGCATTGGTTGTATTACAGGAAAAAGCAAAAGGGGAGAACATAGTATATTTCCTACTTCGTTTACAGTTCTTTTACCTTGTCTACACATGATGCCAAGGCAAAGAGCTCTTCCAGTGAAGGAGCACCATGCTCAGGAAAAGGTTCTGAATCAAACTGAGGATCATTTAAGCTTCCTATACTTGTAATTTCCCTTGCAACATAGAACATGAATATCATCATTCTTGTCGTGTTCCAGGAAAATGAGGGAGATAAAACAGATGATATATGGGTTCCTGGTCATACTAGAAACCCTGAATGATATGTTATGAAAGACCAGGTATTTCATCTTTTAAAATTATTTTAGTTTTCCTATTTTTAATTTTGATCTTAATATTCTTATTTATCATGTGAGCCATTTGCTTCCTTTGAGCATTTAGTTTGTGGGGCCATTATGTGTTCACTGTTCTGTTATCTTTTGACTGCTTGCAGAATAAGGCCACCTATACTCTCTTGTTTTTTGTTTGTATTAAATGACTTCTTTAGTAGAATATAAAATCTCTCTATTCATTTTTACATTCCTCACTCCAACAGTCAGGCTGATTTACTCACAGATTGTTTATTGTGGAATTTTGGATCACAGGAAAGAAGATATCGACAACGTTATCTAGATTTGATGGTCAACTCAGAGGTTAGGCATATCTTCAAAACAAGAGAAAATATAATATCCTATGTGCGGAAGTTCCTTGATGACCTTGAATTTCTTGAGGTACTGTCATTTTGTATTTTATGCTAGTTTGCATTTTTTTTCCTTATTGCAATGGTTATATTCTCTACTTGAAAATGGCTTTAAAAGTCTATTCCTTCTGTTCATATAATCTCTCTTATGCTAAATCTGAAAAACAGGTAGAAACACCAATGATGAATATGATAGCTGGTTGAGCTGCTGCTAGGCCATTTGTTACTCATCACAATGACCTTAATATGAAGTTATACATGCGCATTGCTCCAGAGCTTTATCTAAAATAATTGATCATGGGTGGACTTGATCGTGTGTATGAAATTGGAAAGCAATTTTGTAATGAGGGCATTGATTTAACTCATAACCCAGAGTTCACTACTTGTGAATTTTACATGGCCTATGCTGACTATAATGACTTAATGGAACTTACAGAAAATATGTTATCAGGTTCAAATAAGACTCTTTTTATGGAAACTTGGCATCATGGAGCTGATTGATGTGTTTTATTGAACTTATTTGACATGCAGATGAAGTGGACATGATTGAGTGACTATATTGTTGATTTATCATTAAGATATAGTAAAGTAGATAATATCTTCAGGCTTCTTTTTCCAGTTAAAATTTTTCTTTGGGTATTTCAGGCATGGTCAGGAAGTTAATTGGTGGCTATAAAATCTAGTACCATGCTAATGAAGTGGATAAGGATCCTATAGAAATTGATTTCATTCCTCCTTTCAGGTTAATTTGCATTAAAGGATGCTTTGATGGTTTTTGTTTCTTTTCTGTTCATTATGTACATCTTCCATTTTTGGGGCCATTTGCTGGGATGGTTTGGTGGTAATGAAATTATGTGTTTTTTTATGCTTATTTCAGAAGGATAGACATGGTTCAAGGGTTGGAAGAGGATGCAAAACTCAACATCCCGAAAGATATCTCATCTGAGGAGGAAAACAAGTATCTTTTGTCTGCATGTTAGAAGTTTGATGTGAAATGTCCTCCTCCTCAAACAACTGCAAGGTTGCTAGACAAGGTTGGTTGTGCATTTAACAATACCTTTGGAAAGTCACACAATGTATATTAAATTGTTACTTTTCCTTTGTGTTTTTTTCTGCCGCTAACATTTTAAGTGATGTGTATGTTCACAATGAATAGAAAGGTACAAATTGTCTCTTGATTGTCTCGGGTTGTCTCTTTGAAAATAGTAGCCAAAATAGAGTCAAAGGAGGATGGATCAAATGTATTTAAAAAACCCCTTAAGAATTCTAAAATCCATGCATAGTTCTATCTCTCCTCTACTAATTTGTTCACAGGAAAGTAAGAAAGAAGAAAGAAACAGACATCCTATTAATTTCACTGGTAGCCAAAATAAACTAATGGATTTTGAAGGTACATCGTAATATTCCAATTGTGGAGGCACCTAGCAAAACAGTAACAGGACACTCCATCAAGTGCAAAATATAGTAACATAGAAGGGTAAATAAAAAAAGGATCAAATCCAACAAGGTCACTAAGGCCCTAAGATTGGAGGCCACAATATATGTCAATGTGAAGTACAAAGTGTTGTGATGTCCCATTGTTTCGGGAGTATCATCATCAAACTAGGTCAGGTGATCTCTGTTGGCCTTAGAGTCTACTGAATGTCTAATATGTGAATCTTAGATTTCAACAATGGATGTCCAAACATCCAAGGCTGAATAAAGGAAGAAGAAGCTCATACTATTCTGAACTGAGAACATTCACATTTATAGTAGTTGGCAGTGATGATGTTTCCTCTTCTGACTATCGCTAACTTCGGTGTTGCTCTTCCTTGACATTTTATTCATATGAATCAGTCAGTTTCTCTTCTTGGAGTAGTATTTTCTTCTGATATATTATACTACACTACCCAAGTTTACCCTTTTGAGTTTGCTCTCATTCTATCATGTTGTCTATTACTTTGCTAGCCTAGGTTTTAGTTTTGAGTTTCTTATGTTTCAGTTTTTGAGATTCCCTAGGAACTGTTATCGTTTTTAAATTGTGTCTTTTGAATCACATTGATGTATTTTGGGCATTTGTGGACATTAACATAATTTGATTTATCAGTTTTGGGATTATTTTCATAGTGTACGTCATTAATCTATTATCCATGTGCCATGAGTAAAGTTGCAATTGACCAATTTCTCATAGTTTTGAATAGTCCACTTAGCACTCATTGCATTGTGTGATGCTTGCAGGGGTGAAGAAGTGGGATTGAGACTAACAAAATGAATCACATAGCATCGATCAACTCTAGGGCTTGCGCATGGTAACTCAGTGTTCTCAGGAGGTCACCAATCTCAAAACTCCTTTGGCTCAAGCGTGCTAAATTGTAGAGTTTTCCCCACAATCAAGTCCACTTAGACTTTGGCTCAAGCATGCTTAATTGTAGAGTTTTTACCATAATAAAGCCCACTTAGCTTGATACCCCATTCAAAAAACTTAGCAAGTATTGCGCCTTATGAACTATTAATTTAGAGTTCCCTTGACTCTTTTATTTAAGTATTGAAGGACCATCGCAGTCCAACATATCATAAATCATTTTTTGGCATTATTTGCATAGCGTAGTCTGCCCATCGCAGGTATAGCATCCCCATCGCTATTCCTGGGGTTTGCATTCTTTTTTTTTTTAATTTATAAAAAGCGTGGATACAGAGACAACAAGGCGTGGATACAGAGACGGTAAGGCGTGGCTATAGCAACGTCTTATTCCTGGGTTTGCATTTTTTTTTAAACCTTATACAGAGCGTGGATACAGCGACGGCTAGGCGTGGATATAGAGACAACCAGGCGTGGATATAGCGACGGCTTAGACATCTAAAAAAATATAGAACATTGTCGCTCTTGCAATGCAAATTAGGGGTTGTCTCTATTGCGACGGAATTGTTTCCATGAAAAAAAACACTTAGACGTGGCAATATCCATGATTTTCCGTGGATATTGCCACATTTTGCTGTGGCAAAATTGATCACTTGTACTAGTGACAATAGATAATAGATGAAAAACCAAAGATACAATTATTTTTCATTTGTTTTCCTATCGTGTTTAAAGAACCGATTGAGTATGACAATCCGAAGATGCTGGAAGAAGCAATGAGAAAAGAAAAAATAAATTATTACCAGAATAAAAATAAAAGAGAAAGTGTACAAAATTGAAAGATTAAAAGATGAGAAAAATTTGATCCAAGAAAGAAGAATAATAATTTCCGTAAAAATACAAGGAATAATTACAGAGGGTGTCAAGGAAGTAACTATAAACATTTTAAACCACAAAACCATGCAGCTAAAGAGAGAGAACCTCCCACTACTTTTAATAAAAAATCTGCACAGAAAGAACCCTTAAAATGTTGGGAATGTGGTGGGCCACATTATTTCAAAGACTGTCATGAAAGGAAGAAAAAATTTAATATCCACTCCATTCAGGAAGTTGTTACAGTTGGAGACATGGCGAGGAGCATTCCCAGAATCAATGTAGCGTCTGAGAACCAATAATCATACCATCAAGCTTCAATGGTCGAGAAAGAAGGTATGATAAAAATTCAATCCATTTCCTTATTAATTCGCCCAAGTGCAATCTTGATTTATGTATCACTTAGGATTGTTGAATTATGTAAATTAGTACCATCAAAATTTGATAAGTCATGGATGGTACAACTAGTCACATGTACTAAATGTAAAGTCACTAGTTATGTAAAAGGATGTGAAATATTAATGAATGATTTCAATACACATGCTGATATCATTATTTTACCATTAGGATCCTATGATATGTTGATAGGAATGTATTTTATAGAAAATCACAGAGTCATGCTGAATTGTTTTGACAAAACCTTTGCATGCATTGATGATACTGGTGACACCACTAAAGTAAAATGAACTCCCAGAAAAGTTACAGCCTAGAGATCTGTGCTCTACAAATGAAAAAATATGTACATAAGGGATATAAATTATTTTCTATTTATGTAATGAATGATAAATATAATGATAATAAACTTAAAATAGAAGATATAACTATCTTAATGGATTTTAAAGACATCTTTCTGGAAGAAGTCCCTGGACTACCTCTGAAAAGAGACATAGAATTTACAATCAATCTGATACCTAGACTGGTACTAGCATCGAAATCTCCTTATCGAATGAACATAATAGAGCTTATAGAACTCAAATCATAATTACAATAATTAATTGACAAGAAGTATATTGGATCTAGTGTTTCCACTTGGGGGGCATCGGTCTTATTTGTAAAGAATAAAGATGGAACCTTGAGATTGTGTATCGACTATTGAAAACTAAATAAAATGACTATTAAAATTCGATATTCTTTACCCTAGATAGATGATCTGTTCAATCAGTTCCATGGGGAAAATATCTTCTCTAAAATAGATCTAAGTTCTAGATACCATCAAGTGCGGATTAAAGATGAAGACATCTTTAAAACTGCTTTAGGACTCGTTATGGTCATAACGAATTTGTCATAATTCCTTTTGGGTTGACAAACACACCTGCAACCTTTATGTGCTTAATGAATAGTATTTTAGGTAACTATTTGGATAAATTTGTACGAATCTTCATCAATGACATATTGATTTACTCAAAGAATAAACAAGAACATGAATAACATCTAAAGATAATTTTACAAGTATTAAGAGAAAAAGAACGGTATGCTAAGTTCAATAAATGCTACTTATTTAAAGACAAGATTGAATATATAGGACACATAGTGTACAAGGATGGAATCTATGTCGACCCCAACAAAATTAAGGCTATCATTGAGTGACGAGTTACTAAAAATGTAAAAGACATAATATCGTTAATGGGGATTATGAGTTATTATTGAAAGTTTATAGGAGGATTTTCTAAGATAGACTACCCCATAACTTCACTTTAGAAGAAAACTCAAAATTTTGAGTGGACTGCAAAGTGTATGGAAAGTTTTAATAAATTAAAAAAAAAAATTAACTACCATCCCTATCCCAAAAATTGTTCCTTCTTTTAAGGATTTCATCGTATGTACCGACGCTTGTAAGGAAGCGTTAGAGGGGTGTTAATATAAGAAAATGATGTCATGGCTTATGAATCTAGAAAATTAAAAGAGGATGAAAATAATTACGCTACGCACAACTTAGAACTTGCTGCAATTCTACATTCTTTAAAGATGTGGTGGCACTATTTCATCAGAAGACATTTTTTTTTAGTGTCAAATAACATAAGTTTAAAATAATTATTTGACCAACAATCTAAATAGTAGACATGTGAGGTGGTTGTCTTTCTTAATTGAATATGAATTCAAAATAAAACACATAAAGGAAAAATAAAACAAAGTCGCAGACACTCTGATTCGTCACACAAACTTACTTTTTGAAAGCAACAGTTACGAAACATATATGGAAAATCAGATCTTAAATGCATAAAATTCTGTCAAAAAATACCAAAATTTAAAAAGAAAAGACTGTTGAAAATGAAAAGAACCAGATAAAAACAAATTTTATCCTGAATAGAAGAGGATTATTACTGCATAAAAATAGGTTGTACATACCAAATAGAACATAAATCAAATTAATTGTTCAGAATGAATTACACAAACAACCCTATTCAGGACATCTTGGATAGAAAAGGATGATCATCATGATCATAGAATAAGTCTTCTTTGGCATAACATGAATAAAAAAGTATTAGATTACTTAGCACGTTGCATCAAATGCCAACAAGACAAGGAATAACACCAATATCCTGTAGGGTTATTGCAACTGCTACCCATTCTAGTATGGAAGTGTGAAATAATTAGCTCTTGGATTTTATAATAGAGCTACCTAAAAATTTCAGCCAGCATGACTCCATCATGGTATTAGTCAATAAGTTAAGTAAAGAAGATCACTTTATTCCTATAACATATAGTTATAAGGATGTTAACATTGTAGATATTTTTATGAAAGAAATTTTTAGGTTACATGACATACCAAAGGTAATAATCTCAGATAGAGATGTAAAATTTACAGGAAATTTCTGGAAAGTTTTGTTTAAATGGATAGGAACTCAGTTAAACTTCAGTACTTTGTATCATCTACAAATGGATGGGTAGACTAAAAGAGTAAACCAAGTCCTAGAAGACATGCTAAGAATGTATGTAATGGACAAACCAGGTAAGTGGGAACACTACTTATAGTTAGTATAATTTTCTTAGAATAATAATTTTCAAGTATTAGCAGGTATGAGTACTTTTGAAATTATGTATGGACGCAAATGTAATCCTCCAATTTCTTGGAGAATTTCAAATGATAGGTTAATTTTACAACCTAAATTTTTAAAGGATATGGAACTAATTGTGAAAGTGGTGCCACAAAACTTGTAGGCTTCCCAAGATAGGAAGAAAAGTTATGGTGACCTAAAAGGAACTCCTAGAGAGTTCTAGGTAGGTGAACATGTGTACATAAAGGTACATCCCAAGAAAATATATTTAATATTGGAAAAGTATTCAAAGTTGGAACCCACGTATTGCAGTCCATTTTAAATTTTTGCTAACTTAGGGTCAATGGCATACCAGTTATTCCTACAACCTACTGTTAAAGTACATAAAGTTTTTCATGTTTCCATTTTTAATAAATATATTCTTGATGCTACTCATGTGATCAATTGGATTGTTATACATGTGGAACCCGAAGGAGAGTTCCAGGTGGGACCGGATCTTACTCTCGATAGGAGAGAACTTTTACGCTTGAAACGTACCATCAGACAAGTCAAGGTGCAATGGGAGCAGCTTAGTTCGAAAGAATCTACTTGGGAATTGGAAATTGTTATGCGGAAGACATATCCAATCTTATTCCATGATGAATATATGAAAGAATACATCAAAAAGATAAAAACACAGAGGACAGTGTTATCCTCTAAGGGTAGGTGTATGTAATACACCAAGAGTTAATAATTTATTATCAATTTTTGCTAAGATATTTTATTTTATTATTTTAAATATTTTTTACGTTAAATAAAAATTAAAACTAATGCAATAAATTATTATTTTTATTAAAAAAAGATACTGAAGGAGACATACATGAAATAGTTGTTGAAGAGTGTTTGCTTACCCACAAGAGGACAAGTGGTTATAGATACTGAGTGAGAACTTAGGGTGCAAGAGGCATATTCCGCAAAATCAAGCCACAACTCTTTGTTTAGTGCTAAATAGCAAGAGCCTCATAAATGACCAAGTCCTAGGAAAAATACTATATAATAATATGTCCATTAGCAAGTAGGAAGCTAGTATTGAATGGGGATTGAATCTGATAATGCAAGAGACGGTGCATTAAGTGGATTTTTCTCTTGTAGTTCAACGAACAAGCTTAGGGTTCTAGAGAAAGTGATTTGGATTCTCTAGCAGTCAGTTGGGAAGAACGAATATTCCATTTTTGCTTTCCCAGCAGTGGTTCCAGGTTTTTCTTATGTTGCTTATAAATCTAGTTATAGTAGGATGTGTATCTTAACTTAAATTGCATCTATACTCTTTAGGAAGAAAGGTTTTATGCATATGTATAGAACACATATCCACGTTTCTATATTTTAATCATTTATGTATAATGATCTTTATTATTTATGCATCTCATATCGTGAATCCATACCCGAATGAAAGATTTCTAGTAATGGGTACTATTGTAATAATTAGTAAATTTTGAGCATAATATTTTTTATTCTTGTTCTGGTTTTGAATATCTACACTAGATTCATTTAATTAATTTAATTTCTATAAATTATTCCCTCGAAATCTATTTTGACAAGTTTAATTCAAGGGATAAAAACTGTTGTTTTAAACAAATCAACATTTATTTTAGAATCTGGTCGAGAGTCGAAGGGACTTATAAATTTTAATATATATATATATATATATATATATATATATATATATATATATNAGATCAGGATCCATTGTGATCACCATAGATACCCTAATTATATATTTGATTATATATGTGTGTGTGTGTGTATAATAAATATTATGCAATATACAAAAGGGAAATCATCAATTACTTATACCAAATAATCGTTCATATGATTATGATATTCGGAACATGTCAAACAAATCAAAAATGGATTCGTAAATGTTCCATTTAATTATTAAAACTAATAGTCAAACAATCGGATTCAATGTAATCAAGATGAATCAACACTACAGTTGCCAATCAAATGCCTAATTAATCACATCAACAGAAACCATCACTTACACACAAAATTTAACAAAGGTATTTATTTTATTACCAACATTAAAATCTACATTTATCTTTAATTAAAGATCTATCCAAAAAATTTATTAGGATAATCTAAACATACTCATAATTAAACCGTGGAAACATTATAATCACTGTGATATTTTTCCCATGTAACCATCCAAATATTTTTTCCTAAATCAATGAATCTTTCAAAACTAACGCATGGAACTAAGACCATCGAAGTGTTGATGTAATTGAAACTTTGGAATGTATTCACTTGTATTTCTTATATATTCTAACCCGATGTTTATTTCGGGATGTACTTGAGTGATATCATGCCCTAATATTCCTATCGGGAGGATCTATAATGTAAACAAGTCATGTTAAGTCTTTGTGGGTAACCCTCCTATTGATCAAGGGTTAAAGTCTCTGCAGTTCTGGGGCCTTAGGGTTATTAGACTTAGCTAGTGAAGTCAGCCCTAGATGGGTTTAGTCAACTCAGGAATTAGTATAAATAGAGAGCTAGCCTCTCTATTTATGACACACTCACTCACACTCAGTTGTAGCAGAAAGCTGAGGAAGAGAAAGACATTGGGGCAAATAAGAAAGAGGTTACTATTGTCGGAAGATCGTCTTACTATTTTGGGGTTTTACTTTGGTTCTAATTCTATCTCTGAGGAAGTTGCATGGTTTTCTCCATTTATGGTTTCACTGAGGAAAAACACTATGTTCCTTTTCTCTTGTGTTTGGTTGTTGTGCTTGTTGTCCTCTCAGTTAAATAGCCTAATGTTACGCTAGCTTAATGTTAAAAATCTAACATGGTATCAAAGCTAACCTGAGAAGAAGACACTGTGTAGCTGTGGAAACTAGGGATTCCTACTTTTTGGATCACTCTCCATATATTTTTAGTAAAATAAGGTTGGAATAACTCTCCTCCCTAGGGTGCATCTTTCTGTCGAAGCAGAATCCAATTCTGAGGTTTTTCAGTTTTGGACCCAACACTGCTACTAGAAATTAGGGATTTTCACAGAAGTGAAATTTTTCAGTGAGCCCAGGCCTATATTGATCTCCTCCTAAAAATTGAAGTTAGGGATCAAATTAAAATCATTTGGTTGGATAGAAATTCAAAAAAGAAAAAACCTAATCTGCTCTTGAACCAGCATTGCAGGATTTCAGCTCCAAATTCAGATCTGACATCTTGACCTGGTAAGATCTAAATCTTTTGTATTTCCATTTAAGGTTCTCAATTAAGATGTCTCACCATACCAAGCTTGACAAAAATATTCAAGGAGCTGATAACTTTTGAGCCTGGAAGTATAGGATCTCCCTGGTCCTAGAAGAAAATGAGTTGGACTCCTATATCCGTGAGGAGGTTCCAATTCTAGAAGGATATGAGGCTAAGGCCTTACATACGAAGAATTTGGCTATGGAAAAGAGGATCATTGCTGATTCTATCAAGGATCACGTCATACCACAGGTGTCCTCCCTCAAGACACCTAAAGCTATGTTTGATTCCCTAACCAAACTGTTTGAAAAGAAGAATATTAATTGGAAGATGACTATAAGGAACCAGTTGAAGAATGTAAAGATCCAAAATGCTCAGACCATCCAGTGTTACTTTACAAGGGTCTCCTAGATCAAAGGATAGTGAGAAGTAGTAGATGAAGAAGTGGAGAAAGCAAAAATTGTGATGACAACTTTGAATGGCCTCCCTAGGTCATGGGACTCCTTCATTCAAGGAATTTGTGCTAGAAAGAAGTTAGTCAAGTTCAGCAGACTATGGGAAGAATGCTCTCAAGAAGAAGCTCGGATAGCAGCTCGAGAATAAAATATGGGAAGTGAATATCAAGATCTCACAGTTCACTCCAAGAAAAGTAGAAGAAACTCTCATCACTCCAGAGGTAAGAGCTTTCACCAGAAAGATAACTTCATAAAGGATTTATTAAAATTAAGATGCTATACATGTGGTGAAAGAGGACACTTTGTAAAAGATTGTCCTATAGACAAGGTTAACTCTCATAAGAAGAAGGGAAACAAGAGAAGACATCATGCTCATGCTGCAGAGGATGATGAACCTTCTAAGAAGAGAACTATATATGAAAGTTAAGATTCTTCCAGTGATGAAGAACATGTTTTGATTTCTGCTCTTATGGGAAACATTAATCATGGAAGAAATGTTTGTCTTATAGACAGTGGGACTTCCAAGCATATGACGGGATTCAAGGAATATTTTGTGAAACTTTCAGAACATGAATCACCTCACAAGGTGAAGCTAGGAGATGACTACCAGTATCCAATAAAAGGTAGTCGGGAATCCTCCTGCAAGATAGAATCTGGAAATTCTATGACAATGAAGGAAGTATTGTTTGTACCAGGACTAAAGAAGAACCTTCTCTCCATATCAGCATTAGATGCAAACGGAATGAGGGTTGTATTTATAGATGGTTAAGTCATCATGTGGACAAAAGGAAAGACTATCAATGATGCAGTAGTGATTGGAGAACAACAAGGAGTTTTATACAAATTGAAGGGCCATCTAGAACAAGCATTGGTCCATGACATAGTAGAGCCAAATGAAATTTGGCATGGAATACTTGCACATGTGCATTACAGAGCACTACCACTTGCAAGAAAAGCTATTGAAGGTCTTCTAGAAATTCAAGCAAAACATGATGGGGTTTGCAAAGGATGTGCGAAAGGAAAGAACACAAATAAGACATTTCCAAGTAGTGAGAGCAAAGAAAAAGGAATCTTGGAAATCATACACTCCAATGTATGCAGACCAATGTCATCAATCTCACTAAGTTGGTATGTATATGATGTTTCTTTTATTGATGACTTTTCCAGGAAGACATGAAAGTTACTTCATGAAGATGAAGTTTTTAGCAAGTTCAAAGAATTAAAAGCCTTGATCAAGAATCACACAGAAAATAAGATCAGGACCTTTCGATTAGATAATGGCGAAGAATTCACTCCAAATGAATTCAACGATTTATGCAAAGACTTAGGGATTAAGAGGGCGTTTTCCACCCCATATAATCCACAACATAATGGGATTACATAAAGGAAGAATAGAACCATCGGGGAAGCTGCAAGAGAAATGCTTCATGATCAAGATATTCCTATGCATCTATGGGAAGAAGCTGCCAGAACAGCGGTATATGTACAGAACCATACTCCACACAGAGTACTTGAGAACAAGTCTCCTGAAGAAGTCTTCTCCAGCAAGAAATTAGAAGTTAGCCATCTCAGAATATTCGACTGTCCTGTGTACACACAGATTCCAAAAGAGAATAGGACAAAATTGGATCCTTCATGAAAGAAGGGTATATTTGTGGGATACTTTGAAAGCTCGAAGGCTTATAAAATACACTTCCTAGGATTCAAGAATATTGACAACAGTAGGGATGTCAATCTTCGAGCTTCCTAGAAAGAAACCTACTAAAGAAATTGAAGAAGCAGAAGCACCCAGATTTCATGATACAACCATGAATAAAGAAGTTCAAGAAGAAGATCAAGAATTTGAAGAACCACAAGGACTTGTAGATCAACCTGAGGAGAAGAATCCTCACAAGAGGAAACCTTCTTGGGTACGAGAAGCTATACAAGGTGTGGAAAGATATGGGGCTCTAGAAGAGAATCACAGATAAATAAAGAGGACCAAATCCTACTCTGGGTTTGTAGCATTGCTATGTGATTTCATCGATAAAGAACCTTCCAATTTTGAAGAAGCGATAGAATGAAAAGAATGGAAGGATGTTATGATCAAAGAGTATCAATCTATCATAAAGAATGATGTTTGGGATGTTTTCCCAAGACCAGAAGGGAAGTCAGTTGTAACTTTCAAATGGATCTACAAGATCAAGCATGATGCAGATGATAGCATAGAGAAATATAAGGTAAGATTCATGGCTCATGGTTTCTCAAAGAAAGAAGGAATAGACTATGAAGAAACCTTTGCACCTGTAGCCAGATACACTTCCATTAGATCAGTATTTGCTTTGGCTGCAGTGATGAAATGGAAGATACACCAAATGGATGTCAAGACTGCTTTCTTGAATGGTGTAGTGAAACAGGAAGTGTATGTAGAATAGCCACTTGGTTTTGAGACACATGACAGGGAGTCTCATGTGTGCATATTAAAGAAAGCCTTGTACGGTTCGAAATAGGTACCCAGGACTTGGTACGATAGAATTGATTGATTTCTATCTAGTTTGGTCTTTACTAAGAGTAAAGCAGATTCCAACCTTTGCTACAAGGTTGAAGATGGAGACCTAGTGATGCTTGTACTATATGTAGATGATCTATTTGTAACAGGTATGGATGGGTTGATTGCTGATACGAAGAGGAAGATTGCTTCCCAGTTCAAAATGAAGGACTTGGGTATGATGCATTATTTTCTAGGCATGGAGGTGTGGCAGAATGCAGATGGAATCTCCCTAGGATAAGGGAAATATACAATAGATATCCTGAAGAGGTTCGGGATGATGGACTGCAAGGCTATGGCCAAACCTATGACATCGAACCTGAAGCTATTGAGTGATGCTTCATCAAAGATGATTGATGCTAGGATGTATTGTCAGATGATTGGGTCCTTGATGTACCTGATGAATAGGAGACCAAATATTTTCTTTGTTGTGAACACCTTGAGCCAGTTCTTGACATATCCAAGACATGTTCACTTGATCGCTGCAAAGCATATTTTGAGGTACCTTAGGGGTACAATTGATTATGGGCACAAGTATGATGTGAATCAGAATATTAACCTAGAGGGTTATGTTGATTCAGATTGGGCAGGCAGTGCCATCGATAGGAAGAGCACTTCATGGTGTTGCTTCAGTATGGGATCAGGTGTGATCACTTGGTTTAGCAGGAAGCAATCATGTGTGGCACTGAGTACAACTGAAGTAGAGTATGTCACAGCTTGTTCAGCTAGTTGTGAGGTAGTACAGCTGAGGAAGATACTTTCTGATTTATTTGATCTCCAGTTGAATGCCACTTGTATACATTGTGACAACTAGAGTTGTGTGAAGTTGTCATAGAATCCGGTGTTCCATGACAAGTCGAAGCATATCGAGATCAAGTATCACTATATCAGGGATATGGTGTAGAGGGGAGCAGTGAAGCTTCATTATGTTGTGACTAATGAACAGATAGTTGATGTGTTGACGAAGCCATTGGCCAGCGTGAAGTTTGCGTACTTCAGGGAGAAGCTTGGTGTTCTCCAGATTGAGCTCCCTTCCAAGGGGAAGTGATGAGTCCATGAGCCATTTTGACATGGTGAGAGGATTGGTTCATTCCATGGTCAGACATGCGGGCTAAGCCATTCTGTCATGGTGAGAGGATTGGTTCCTTCCATATCAGATATGAGTGCTAAGCCATTCTAATATGACTATAGGATTGGTTCATAGATGATCATATAAAAGGGCTATTTCCATTCTTGGAATGGAGGTTCCTAGTTAGTTACCCAAAATACTTAGTCTAGGACTGAGGGCCATTTTGATATGACTGCAGGATGTGTTCCTACATGATCATATGTGAGCGCATGGCCATTCTGATGTGATTGAGGGATGTGTTCCCACTTGATCAGATATAAGGGTTGTTGCCATTCTCTTGGAGAATGGAGGCACTTGGTTAGTTACCAGGAACCCTCAACCTGGGGTTGAGAGCCTTTCCATCATGGTTGTGGGATGTTTTATCGCATGGGTTGATGTAAGTGTAGGGCCTTTCCATCATGGTTGCAGGATGTATTCCTGCATGGGTGGATGTAAGTGTAAATCCATTCCATTATGGTTGCAGGATGTGTTCTTGCATGGGTCGATGTAAGTGCAGAGCCCTTCCATCATGCTTGTAGGATGTGTTCCCGCATGGTTGGATGTAAGTGCAGAGCACTTCCATCATGGTTGTAGGATGTGTTCCCGCATGGGTGGATGTAAGTGCAGAGCCCTTCTATCATGGTTGCAGGATGTGTTCCCGCATGGGTGTATGTAAGTGTAGAGCTCTTCCATCATGGTTGCAAGATGTGTTCCCGCATGGGTGGAAGAGAAAATCCTTTTGAGCATGGTTGCAGGATGTGTTCCCACATAGCTAAATGTGAGTGTTGGGCCTTTTTTATGTGATTATAGAATTGGTTCCTACATGATCATATGTGAGTGATGGGCATGCCTTTCTGACATGGTGTTGGATGTGTTCCTCTCATGGTCAGATGGAAGTGCTAGGCAGTCCATTCTGACTTGGTGTCAGATGTAAGCACTAAAGAAGACATACATGGAATATAGGCATACAACCAACATGAAAAAGGGCTAGCTCTGTAGAGCTTCCTATGATGAGAAGAATCATGAGATAGCACCAGTGATGATCCAGATCCAGTGATGATCCAGATCCAGTGATCATGATCCAGATCGAGTGATGATCCACATCCAGTGATGATGATCTAAATCAAGTGATGATCCAGATCCAAAGATGAAGATGACTTGAAGATGAAGATGACTTGAAGATGTAGATGATGAGATAATCAAGAGAAGAAGACCAGTGATGAAAATTGTGTCGAGAGAATACCTTCCTAGTTAAGAGGGAGTGTTGATGTAATTGTAACTTCAGAGTGTATTCACTTCTATTTCTTACATATTGTAACGCGATGTTTATTCCGGGATGTACTTGAGTCATGTCATGCCCTGATGTTCCTATCAGGGGGATCTATAATGTAAACAATTCATGTCAAGTCTTTGTGGGTAACCCTCCTATTCATCAAGGGTTAAATTCCCCATAGTTCCGGGGCACTATGGTTATTAGACTCACCTAGTGAAGTTGGCCCTAGTTGGGTTTATTCAAGTTGGGAATTAGTATAAATAGAGAGCTAGCCTCTCTATTTATCACACACTCACTCACACTCAGTTGTAGAACATAGTTGAGGAAGCGAAAGAAACTGGGGAAAATAAGAAAGAGGTTACTGTTGTCGGTAGATCATCTTACTGTTTTCAAGTTTTACTTTGGTGCTGATTCTATCTTTGAGGAAGTTGTGGGGTTTTCTCCATTTATGGTTTCCCCGAGGAAAAAAATTGTGTTCATTGTCTCTTGTGTTTGATTGATGTGCTTGTTGTTCTCTCAGTTAAATATCCTAATGTTATGCTATATTAATGTTAAAAATCTAACACGAAGGATGGAATTCCATTTCTTAAAACCATGAAAATACAAGTATATCTACTGAATAAATATAGGACGTATAAATCAAAGAAAAATTCCACATAAATTGTAAAGACCCCATGGGTCATAATAAGAATTAAACATTAAACAAGATGTTAAAATCATGAGTCACAACAATGTGGATGTAATACCATCCAATGGCATCCGTATTCAAGTTTAAGCACAAAACTCCAAACTTATTAAAGTTGCAAGTGGTGAGACCATCTATGATGTCTTCCAGAAAACCTTTCTAAACCCTAAAACCAAGCTATAACGCTCATAACCAACAAACCAAATGAATGCGAGAATGAGGTGGCCATAAGCCTCTGTCAAGAAGATATTAAACCCTGAGGGTTTAAAAAAAACTGTTAAAAATTATCTTGCAAAAATATGGATCTAATTTTCCCTCTAGGCCCATTACTCTAGTTTCCCTCTAGGCCCATTACTCAGTCGAAGAGCTACCTACATTAAACCACAACACAGTTAGTAACTGTGGAGAGACCGCTTTTAAATGAAAAAAAATAATTGAGCAAGGGTTTGTTCCTTTAGTTACCTGGGAATTCTAAGACAAAGGAATTGGACAAGGTGAGCTTGTCTTCTTCCTCGCTAATGATCTTAACCTTCCAAGAAAATAGTTTTAGTTAGAATGAATTTGGAATCCAAATACTGTGAGCAAGTTAAAAATTGAAATACTATAAGCAAGTTAAAATTTCAAATTTCTTACTTCACATGAGTTGTAGAGAGGGATAGGGGTAGGCTCCTATGAATTTTCCCTTATCCCTCCACTTCCTCCATCGAAAAACAACGTATTATAAATAAGAAAAGTAAAACAATCTGAAAAACTACCTAATCAAAGTGTAGAATTGATTCTTACAGTCTCTTACCTATTAAAGGGCAGTGTTCGTAGATGGATATGGCAGGGAAGACAGTTGGAGGTGCATGAACCATGCTACAGGTGTCCATCGAACATGTGGAAAACATTGGTTCAGCTTGGGAGGAACCAAGGAAGAATACCATTAAAACAACAAGAAAGATTCACACCTAAACCCCATCATAAATTTCATGAACAGTGCAGAGCATGACTCTCTTCTTACACAGACCAAACAACCAAATATTGAAGGGTTCGAATGAAATAAATGACATATTAACTATTTTGCAATGCTATCCATCGAGCTATATAGGTGGACGATTGAGATGTGTTCTCAAAGCCATCATTGAAATTCTGGTTACGCTATCAACTCGCAGCTATGGTAGCACCATAAAGTCGCAAGCCCAATAAGGGTACAATCCCTTTAAACCCTCATAACTCATGGCAACTTGTTAATTATAACACTCTAATTATTTTCATGTCGGGCCAAGGTTTAAGCGATGACAAATACCTCATAAAAATTTAACGTTTAATATACAAATATTGTTACAATAAATTATGAATCATTACCGTATACTAAAACCTAACGCTAGTGCAAACCTCAACAATGGAATTATATATTATAAACCTTTTCAATCAGAGATCACATAATTTTAACATTTGTACATGAAGACCAAAGCTATACCTTGGATCCCTCTCCATGTCTAAACATTGTTCTTAGGACAAAGGTTGTACCTTGATCACCATAATTACATCAAAGGGATTAAGACCATACACATGGTCCCCCTATTTTTTCTTGTGCACTTAGAATACCTTTACAACAAGAGACAAACTTAGACTTAGGGATGAAAATGATTAAATAGAAAGAACAAGATAATTTAATACAAAACATCACTTGCAGGTTGAAGAACACCTCCCGATATTGTTCCCGTAGAAAACATACACTTTGCACGACCCGTCATGTAGCAGAAAAGTATGTATTAGTGACAAAAAAAACTAACTATAACAAATGTATTTAGCAATATATAGTAACTTTAATGCTCTCTCTCTTTCTCTCTCTCTCTCTCTCTCTCTCTCTCTCTCTCTCTCTCTATGTGTGTGTGTATATATATATATGTATATGTATATGTATATGTATATGTATATGTATATGTATATGTATATATATACGTATATCTTTATTATATGTATTTTTGAGGTGTGTGACACTTCCAAATTCCATTATATTTTTTATGTCTCTACATAAAAATGAAGAATATTGTAGGTGGTTCTACATAGATATTGTGTGGATTCTTGTATAAAGATAGAACTCTTGAAAAATTTTATTTTGTGTGAATTTATTTTTTAGGAAGGAAAAAAAAAATTGAGATCAATATTTCAACTGTGGAATTAAAATAGACATTGCTCTGCCTCAAAATTCCATATAGCATGTTTGAAGTTGTTTACAACCAAAACAAGAAGGACCAACACATGAGTCATCTATTTGAAATATATGTCTATATGTTTTATATTTTGGGTCAAGATACAAATTTAATTCCAATGCTACTCTACAACCTAACTTCGAAAAATATTCATTGCATAGAGAACTCATGAACATGAAACAATCTAAATTTCACAACTTAGAGAATACAAAATGCTCCCAAAAATAAAAAGTTGTAAAAAAAGTCCTACATATTGATCACTGGTCTTTAGAATATTTATGTGGTGCTTATGATTTATTATTTATTTTCAAAAATAGTAAAATGGACAATCTGGTTTTTCACTCCTGGGTTGTACTTCTGAATCCCATTCATGACCTATCTTTCTTTGGTCATTCAAGAAAATTAATATAATTATGCCATATTATCTTATAAAAACAATGCAATTGTGCCAATAAACATATAATCAGGTGGCTTTCATAATGTGAAATAACCTTATCAAGATAGGACTATCTGGTATTTAAGCACTCATTCCAAAACATAATAGTTTACTTACTATTTTCGAGTGGAAACAATCAGAAATACAATCAACTTTTCATAATTTAGAACTGGCTTGTAATTTTGAGTCTCATTATGTTAGAATAATCAACCCATAGTTACCTACCTTAGACATTAATTAAATCATTTTTGTCTTATTACCTAGTCTCCTAGATTCCACTTGATGCTAGTTGTCTTCTACATGTCATAGAAGTGAACACTTGATAAAACTGAGTCATGGAGAACTTGTGAAACCTCCTGGAAACCATATTTAGCATGTCTTCTTTATTCCATATCCTCCAAAGCACATATCTATTTTTTCTGTAAAGCTGCCTGTTTTATTGAGAATTAAGGCAAAAGGAAAAGCTAGACTAGGTGTAGTTGGCTTGTTTTTTGAGCACATCATCCTCCATGGTTTTCTCTTAATAAAAGAATGTATGAGTTGTATTTCCATCCCTTATTAGCTTTCCTACTCGACTTTTTCAATTCGTGAGCATCTTAGTGGATTTGGAAATTGCTTTATGCACCTATGGGGGATTTGACTAGATTTAGTAATCCTACTTTTTGACTATTTCGAATGGAATCCTTATGCATTTGAATATCTCATGTAATTATGTATTGCAGTATCCTATTACTTCATAAGTTTGTATATTGTACACTTATTCAATACAGATTAGTGTTATGCTCCAATTTCAGTCTCCTTTGATGTTAATTTGGGATGTTTGATTAGCAATTTTGTGAGTGTAATTGTTCTATCACTTGGGTTCAATTTCCACATGGTATCAGAGCCTTTGTATATTAATTTATCTCCTTCCATATTTCTATTGCAGGTTCGACATCTTGACAGGGAGCATATTCTGTTGACTGAAGGGCACAATTTTTGAGCTATGGACCAATCTCAGAAGATCATCATGACTCCATTTAATTTGTTTGAATGGAAAGATGAGATGGAGATATTGTTGAGATAAAAAGGTCTCTACAGGGTTACTATGGCAACTAAGGTGGATCCCAATGTAGCCATAGAGAAAATAAAATGGCACAACAGGAGGGATGAGGCCTATGGTCTTTGTGTGTGAGCATTTCAAGAGACCTCCTCTTCCATCTTGATGGATTGACATCATATAATGAAGTGTGGGAGAATATTGTATATATTTTTGGTAAGACAGATGATATGAGAGGACATCAAATCGAGAATGAGCTGATCTTTTTGAGTCCCAATAGCTTCGAATCCTCGCAACTCTATTTTTCCAAGTTTAAAGCCCTTGTTTTGCAGCTAAAACAGTGTGGAATTGAAAAGAAGGAAGAGAAACTAGTTTTATCCATACTCTCTAATCTTGGCCCTGAATATTCAATGTTTTTTTTGAACTTCCATGTCACCAGGTTGACAGCTCGAGCCTGGAAGATGCCTAAGCTTGTAGAGTTCAAAGAATCCCTCACAAAGGAACAAGATAAGTTGGTGATGATGGGCACCATCAAACCTTCCGAATACCAATCTTTGGTTGCTGGAGATTCAAGGGTGGATTCAAAAACTAAGAAAAAAGATAAAAATCCACCTAAGAAAAAGAGAGACAAGAACAAGTCTCAAGAGGAGCCCCAGGGCTCCAAGAAGAACTTCTAGAAGAAGAAGAATAAAGGAGAAATGAACAAGTGCGCATACTGCAGTAAGGGATATAATCTTGAGACCTATTGTATGAAGAATCAAATCGACATGTTGACCCAAATCCTGGAGAAGAATAACATCTCCCTTCCTGATTGCTCAAAGAAGAGGGAAAGATGATCAAATTCAGAGGACAAAGAGAGAGCACATGCTTTGGTTGCTAGCACATCAAGCTCACCTAGCTTCATCATAGAATCTGGATCTTTTAGACGTATGGTTTCAACAAAAGAGGCATTCTCCTCTCTGGAGATGTCAAAAGGTCCACCAATAGTTTTGGGAGATGAATCTCTCACTGGCAATTTGGGAAAAGGAAGGATTGATCTTGACCATGGTAAGTTCAATAATGTGTTGTATGTTCCAGGTCTTTCCTCTAATATATTGTCAGTGTATCAGATGACTCACACTGGGTTTCCAAAGGTCATATTCTCTCCTAATGATGTTGAAATCACTGATATTTCAAATGGTAAAGTCATAGAAAAAGGTGTTGTTGATCACACTTTGAAGGTATACATTTTTTTCCATTTTCTACCCTACTCAAACCCCTCTGCTCTTATGATTCATGCTAATGAGGCAAGCAAGCTTTGGAATGAAATATTTGTCCACCTTAACTACAAGTATATTTCTGATTTTGGTGGAAAATATATGGTCATAGGGTTACCAAAGATCAATTTTTTCAAGGGAGTCTGTCAAGGTTGTATCGTAGGAAAACACCCAGGGCACAAATTTGAGACAGCTAGTCATGAGATAACCTCTGCACCTCTTGAGTTGATCCACAGTGAAATTAATGGTCCATTTCCTGATATGTCCATGAGTAAAGCCAAATATGCATTGAACTTCATATCTGACTTTTCCAGGTATTGTTGGGTTTACTTCCTAAAGCATAAGTCTAAAGTTTTTGACCCGTTCAAAGTCTTTAAGGCCTTGGTTGAAAATGAATCTAGGAGGAGACTCAAGATCCTCAGATCTGAAAATGGTGGTGAGTATGTCAATTCTGATTTCATTTAGTATTGTAAATATGCAGGTATTCAAATGCAGCATTCAATCCCTTACACACCATAGGAAAATGGTGTTTCTAAGAGAATGAACGGGTCACTGAAGGATATGGCAACCTGCATGATGGACGATAAGAATTTTCCACCAAAATTTTTGGGATGAGGCTATAAAATGTGCATCCCACATCCATAATAGGGTGCCTCATAAGCATCTTGATGGTATGACTCCTTTCGAATCATGTAGTGGGCACAATCTAGATGTGACCCATTTCAGGATTTTTGGCTCAAAGGCTTGGGCTAGAATTCCAACTGAAAAGAGAAAAGCTTTGCAACACCAAAGCCAAGAGTGCCTATTTGTTGGGTATTCTGAAGATTCAAAAGGGTACAAGCTGATTGACTTGAGCACTAACAAAGCCTTCATTGAAATAAGTGCTCAATTTCAAGAAGAGCCTTTAGTAGCAGTTGAAGTTGGAGAGTCTTCTTCACCACCGGATCCATTGATTACAAGTGGGGAGACTAATGAGCTTGCTGATTCTGATATCTCTGATAATGATGATTTGATTTCAGATCTTGACAGTCCTACAAGACCAAAATGGGCAGCAAAGACCATTCATGTAGCTAGGGAACTAGCTGGAAATCCTAGTGACACTAGGAGGAGTAGATCTTAGTTTGAGAGTGCCATATGTATGAAAGATCCTTTATTTGATGAGAAGTGATATATGATGGTTGAATTAGCTCCACAGACATATGAATATGGATAAAATTATCCAAGATGGAAAACAACCATGAAAGAAGAATTAAGCTCACTCCAGAAGAACAACACAAGGGAACTGGTTGATCTTCCCGCAGGGAGGAAGCTAGTTCAATGTTGTTGTTCAGGAATAAACATCGTTATAACCAAGGGTATGGAGTTACCAACTTACTCTTGAAACTTGCATACAATTATCTTTAAGGTACAGAAAGGAAATAGGAATATCTAATGGACTTACCCGATTAACGATGGTTGATCCAAGATTTGTCTTCTCCTGCTCTACTACTCTCCAAAGCTTTCAGGGATGCACCTCCACCTGCAATGAGCAAATGCTCCAAGTACAATATTATACATGTATATATGATAAGTTAGATAAATAATATATAGAGTGCTTAATCATAAATAATTATCAAACCATGATACATGAAAGAGACTCAACACAAAGTTTGAAGAAGGATTCTCTTTATTAACAATAGTGAATGAGATAAGTGTACAACCCAACACCTGAAACAAGGAATCCTCTACAACCAAAGGATTCTGAGTTCTGCTGATCCAAAGACTTCTTAAGATATACCACCAGTATAACTTTGCTCTCCAGCTATGATTTATTAATTCCCTCCCTAAGGCCTCTATTTATACTTAGGGAAATAGAGTAGTTTTGAAGGTTGAGGAGGTTGAGACAGTTAAGATAGTTAATTATTAGGGCTTAAAAAATCTCCATTACTCGTGTTATATTATTTTTAATGTCGAATAGAGGCGTACATGAGTATTGATACTGGTAACCCACGTATGACACATGAGATGTTATAAGGGAAACCCGCATACAAATCTGTATGCGGGTTGCAATGACAATACTCACACCTGTGGAGATATGCTGTGGAGATAGTCATGTACGTACACGAGTTGCTATGGAAAGAGTCACGTACAACAATAGACATATAAAAAGGTAAAATCGAAATCTGGGTGGATAGTGAATGCATCTCATGTCGTGGCCATCTATAGTGTTTAGGCAACCTTCAATCCATAAGTGTCCTTTTGTGTACCAACATATGAAGTGTAGGCACTCAGACGGACAAGTGCCATTTGGGTTGATAACAGATGCCCCCTAATGTGTGAGGTTAGAGGGAAGCTATGGATGAAATACATTATAATCTCTATCTTTGTAGAACTCAAAAATCCAATGAAGCAGAGGTAGTACCTGAAACAGATACATAATAATGTCATATACAAAATCATATCTGACGATGCTATGTTCAATATACTTAAACACTATCTCCTTTACATTGTTTGAGTACATCATATAGTACGGGTACAAGAACATGTATATTACAAAGGTGGATCAAAGCCATAATATACAATAATGACAAGTATTCAAAGATCTGGAAGCTGTGTAGATAGGTGGAACATTATCCTGCACAACTTAGTCCATAAACAGGGAACTAAGGTATTCATAAACAATCCCAAAGAATGAGTACAATCCAAGCCATGTGAATAAATGTAGGTTGAGGTCGAACATGGAGCAGATTCAACAGATTGTCAATCAATAGGTGAATAATCGATAACTGAAGCAAAGGAATTCATCAATGATGAAAGTGAATCCTGAGGTACGATTGTCAAAACTCTAGGTCTTCGTCGTCAGAAAGTACTGATGCGGAACCATACTGTGATAAGGAAGACAATAGATCCTTCAATGGATCACAAGAGTGAATAGGAACTGGGTAAAGGAAGGGAGACACAATGAAAATAGATACAACAATGATGGGATCAGGATATAGATCAAACATTGAGTTAATTCATTGAACAGTGAGCATGAAACAGAGATGACCCAAGGCAACTTTTGACTTTATAGATAGAACAACTAGACTTATTTGTCATGTAGGAGACATGATCACATTCCCTAGGTAGAACTGACAAGAGGAGGAGTAATAAACTCAAAGTAATAGCTTAATTGAAAGTGAACACTGAGACATGGGTATCGGAAAAGACAGAGAGTGCTATGTTCGAGGATGACATGTTGCCACTAACTAAAAACCAAGAAAAAAATTCTTCCTTACCTTCCCTATTAAATTTTAACGACTCCAAGAATGTCAACTCAGATCTCTCTTCATTTTTTAACAAGCTTGAAGAGAAGAGGAAATAATTCTTGATAGTGTCACTGATTCATGGATTTAATGAGCCCGAACTAGTACATGCTCAGTTGGGGTTTTCACATTTAGAGAGTCTGAAAACTCCAAAGAAGACTCTAGGGGGGTCCTTTTTCATCCAATTTAGTCTCTTGCGGCTGAAAAAGTATAAAACATACCACATAAGAACTCTCTTAACTTCCATAGAAGAAAAGGTGAACCTTTTTCGTACTTAGTCAGGGAGGTCCAAAAAAGGTTAAATTACCACCTACCAAATGCTCCTTCGAGAGAAACATATAGCTTGAGTTTTATGTGTGTGAAGGAAGGCAAGATCACTCGGAAAGATCCATTTGAGTACGAGGAATTGGGCTTACAACAATAAACTTGGTGCTTTGTTCTTTAGTGTTTAACGAGCATGACAAAGACATAAAGCACACTCGAAATATTTTTCATGTTTAAGTCCAGAGCACGAAAAAGGAAAACTAAGCTCATACTGAGAGTTCCTTTTTCATAAATTTAGTCCCTCAGGTCTGGAAAAGTGATAAACCTATGCCTGAGAATACTCTTCTCCATTCCGTAGAAAAGAGAGTGATCCTTTCTCGTATTATTCCACATGGTCCGAGAAAGAGATAACCTACCACCAATGCAGATTCCCATTCACATATTCTTAATGAGATTGAAGGGACAAGTTAACTTGGAAGTCAAGTCTATTTTAAGGAGTCAAACCTGGGCCTAAAGAAACTCTATAAAGGTGGGGATTCCTATAAAGGGATAGCTTGTACAAAGAGACCAAAATAAGGCTCCATTTGGCATGAAAATTAGCTAAATGAATTCCTCTATACCTTACACAACTACAACATGAGTATCGAAAGACATCATAGGTTCTAAATGAGGATACTCATGAGAGGAAATCCCTATCCACGGAAGAATGGTGGTAAAGACAAGGAGCTAATGGTTTAAAATACCATAGTCCGTGGTTAAAATGTTGATTACTAAATTTCAAATGGAATCAGTATAGATGCAAAAATGCATGTGGAATGACATAAAACCATCCTATATGAGCAAAAACACTTTAGAATGATGAAAAACCTGTTATAAAGAAAAAATAGATGGGATTAGTTTGATAAAATATGAACTATAGGCAAAAAACCCACTTAAGAAATATAATTTCTATAAATAGTTCAAAAAACTAAATAAAACTCACCATTTTGAATTTTAGCCATCAGGAGCAAGTTTTTTACCTCTACCTTCATTCGATCGGTGTGGACAATCCAATGGACAAAATCCAATTTCACAAGTGTCAGGTATGGCTACACCCTGAGCTCTTCAATTTGATCCTAGCAAATTTCAAATTTGAGTCTGAATTTTATATTTTTGAGTGGCCTAAAGCAAGGCATGCTTTGTACACGGGTTCGCTATATTGAAACTTGCATACACACATTCTGTACTTGGGTTTCCCTGAAGGACAGTCATGTACAGTATGCGACATGTCTAACAAGATAGTCACGTATGCTGCGTGAAGGGAAAAAAAGATATATAGAGTCAAAATTTTGAATTATTATATGACACTAAAGGTTCACAGTGATTGTTTTGCTAGGTGTGAATATGGTGCTTGAGTGGAGGGAGCATGATCATGAATATATGGATCAAGAGGAACTCCAGGATGCCCCCACAGTGAATGTTTTACGTTCAAGTGGGTTGTTGAAATTCTTTTGTACATCACCTATGCTGGCCAATGTCCGCTTGCTAGATTTCATGATAAACTATAGGGACCATGATTTAGGCATGTTTGACCTTTAAGGTGAATCCTTGGAGATGATATCAGAGGATATTTACTTCATCATCGTTCTATCACAACAGGGAGATCCAGTCAACTTGGAGGGCACCAGTATAGGTGGTGATCCTCTAAGTGTCCAAAACTACATTAATATATACTGCACACCAGGTACCCAAAAGAGAGGGAGTTTCATCCTTATTGCACATATACATGATCTTCCTTTATAGGTACTGACAAGTACCATAGTAAGGGTTGTGGGATCATCTTCTCTTCATCTCACTACACATAACCAAATGAGGTTGGCAGTGGATTGCATGTAGGGGGATTTATATGATTGGTGTTCGGGAGTTGTCCCGATTTTAAGAAAGAAACTCTCTGACTACAAGAGAGGAAGGAGGAATAACTTTGGGTATTCTAGCATCTTAGTTTCCTTCTTCGAGAGAGAGTACCGGGATGGAGCCCTATAATACCCCTACTAGTCCAATCTCCTTGTCATCCTAGGCTGAGCAGGTGGGGAGATATGTTCCTCCACCAGGGAGGAGGTGGTTCATTGCAGAGTGTAAACGATGATGACTTCTACTTTTGGTGGGAGAGGCAGTTACCAGCACTAGAGCAATTTCCATATGCTAGGATGGATTTCAGTGGTGACCCAAACCTTGTCCTCCCTACAGGAGGAGCATGGGGAGAGCTAGGTAATTTTTTAATTTTCAAGTTTTAAAATTTTTATGAATTTTAAAATATAGAGATATATACATATGTATAAGAGTTCTAATCCTATAAACATGTGAAAATGTATATATTGGACCGGTCCACCCTGAAGGGCATCCATGCATGTATGTGCGTCCAGTCTTAGACGAAGACTAGGGGATTATTAGGGTTGTAGAGGGGAAGCTGGCTAGGATTACCCAGAGAGTACTGACCTTGCGGATAGAGCACATCCCAGCCATCATGCATGAGTTTGTGGTTGGAGTTCCACCTATCTAGATATGCCTTTTGAGGTGAGTGGACAAAGCAGTTTTAGTATACATAGATGTTGTTGAGGTTGTTGAAGCTGAGGAGGCTGAAGAAGCCAGAGTATAGGGAGACCGGGGGGACGAGGGTGGTCCAAGTGACCAGGGTGGTCCAGCTTAGATCTAGGGCATTTGATGGAATGTGATCCATATTTTGTATATTTTTTGTATATTATACAGTCATGACTGGATCTGAGGATCAGAGACTTGACCTATCTATAGACAGATATTCACATATATATATATATATATATATATATATATATATATATTGTGTCGGTTATTTACAATTTTTTTTTATGTGTATACTGTATATTTTATGAAATATGTGTTAGATTCCAATCCAAAATGTAATTAGTGTATGCATCGATTAATGAAGTCTGATTTCTTGGAATGTGATTGAATGTAATAAACTCAAAATTTATTTCCAATAACCTAACTTGCATGAAATGACACAATAGAATAGGGTTTCTCACCTGATAAGCTCGATTGAGTTGGGAAACCACCAGTTGAGAGTCCATTCAGACTTTCAGCTGGGTGATACCACGTGACAAAGCATCCTATAGAGGCTCAATTATAGCCCTATACTCAGCAACATTATTAGAAGAAGGACCTAAGAAAGTGCCTCTTCAGGCAACTAACTATCCTGAGAGAGAATAAATGACCCATGCTGCTGAAGTAAGATTACAAGTGTGGTGATTGGCGCCATCAGTGAAACCTACGTACCTCTCGGAAGACATCTAAAACAACCAACAGATGGTATAAAAAACAAAAACTGACAAAATAGTGTACATAAAAATACATACAATAAAATACAAGAAAAAGTGCTAAGCCTAAGCATAGTACTTCTTTAGGTAGAGACCATTTCTAGGCTCAGGCAGCTTATTCCCATCAAAATCAATTAACTCATATGCACCCTTCTTTAAGACTTTTGACACAACATAAGGTCCTAACCACATGCGCTTGAACTTTCCTACCCCGAGGGGTTCTTTGTCTTGGTCCCAAAGCAAAACAAGTTCCCTCTCAGAGAAAATCTGAGGTTTAACCGACTTATCATATTGGCTTTTGGCCTTATTCTTGTGAGCTTGATTAGCTATCAACACATCTCTATAATGTTCATCAAGGTGTTCTAAGTGTACTAGATGTTCGTCAAGCTCTGTCGTATCGGGTAGCACATGAATAGCTATTTTCAAAGATGGGATTTCACATTCAACCAGGGTAATGGATTCCACTCCATGAACGATTTGGAAGGGGGAGAAACCCGTAGCAGTTTCTACATTAGTTCGGTATGCTCAAAGAGAACGGTATAGCATTATATGCCAGCTAGAATGGGCTGCATCAATTGTACGTTTGAGGATAGTCTTCAAAGTCTTGTTAACAGCTTCAACCTGACTATTTGCTTGAGGATAGTACAAAGATGAATGTTCTTGTCTAAATCCAAGCATAGTGGTCAGTTTCGTCATCATGCTATTTTGAAAATGACTGCCATGGTCATGAAAATCACCTTGGGTATACCAAACCATGCTATAATATGATTGAACACGAAGAAAGATGTTATTTCCTTGTCAACTTTAAAGGTGGGCATTGCCTCTTCCCATTACGTAAAATAGTCCACAGCGACAATGATATATTTGTGCCCCCCAGCCGAGGCTGGGTTGCACATCACGTAATCAATCGCCCATTTCATGAAGGGGCCCACCGTGACAACGGGAAACAACGGAGTAGGATGTGACTGCATTTTTCTGGTGTAAAGGTGACAGGGATGACAACGCTTCACTGCTTCCACACAATCTTTGAAGGATTGTGGGCCAAAAATAACTGGCATGTAGTATCTTCTGGGTCGTTGCTAGCCCAAATAAATGACCCCCTCACGTTCCGATATGGAAATCATTTAGGACAATCTCCACTTCCTCATGGGTAAGACATCGACTAGAAATGGAATCTACCGCTCTTCGATATAAAGTATCTCCTATGATGAGGTAGTTCTTAGCATGACGACGTAATTTACGCCTTTCCTCCCATGAGGAAGCCGCAAAATACTTCAAATTCTGAGAGATATATAATTATATCTTCATACCGGGGATTAGAGGTGGATACTAAGAAGATATGCTCATCTAGGAATGAGTCTTCTTCAGTGACTACATCTTCTTCCGTTGGAAATTCTGCTATAAGATCAGAAAAAGCTAAGGAATTTTTAGACTTAGCGAACTAGAAATCCAAGTCAAACTCTTAGAGAATGACTGTCCATTTGTTGCAATTGCTCCCAACAATCCGTCAATACAAAACATACTGAAAGGGATTCACATCCGCCACTACTTTTATAGTCCTCAGTAAAATGTAGTGATGTAACCTATGGACAGCATAGACAGCTGCTAAGGCCAATTTCTCGACGTTGAAATACCTGAGTTTAGGTACAGCTAAAGCACGGCTAAGATAGTAAACGACATGCTCCTGGATCTTATCGTCTTCTTGGACTAGGACTACCCCAATGGTGGACTCAGACGCTGCCAGATACAATAAAAATTCCCTAGAGTAATCTGGCGGATGCAGTAAAGGTGCCAACAACAAATATTTTTTCAATGCCTCAAAATCAAGTTGTACAGTTTCATCCCATACAAATGGGTTGTCCTGTTTTAATAGGCGCATGAAACACTTTGTAATATTGGCATAGTTAACAATGAAACATCGAAGAAAATTAGACTTTCCTTGTAGGATTTAAAGTTGCGTGATAGAATGAGGAGGAGGTAGATTTACAATGGCCTCTAATTTTAATGGATCCACCTTGATGCCTCTATTAGAGACAATGAATCTGAGTAGTCTCCCAGACTCGACACAGAACACACACTTATGGGGATTCAAGTGGATCTTATAGTATTTGCATCACTCAAATATCAACCGTAAGTGATCTGGATGGTCAATCCTCTTACGAGAATGTGCAGGAAGATCATCAAGGTAAGGTTCGTTAATGGCTTTGATATCATGGAAGGCAAAGTTCATTTCCCGTTGAAAGGTTGCCCCAGCATTTTTCAATCCAAAGGGAATTTTTTTGTACACGAAGGTACCCCAAGGAGAAATGAAAGTAGTTTTTTGTTGGTTTTCCGGTTTTATTTTAATTTGATTGTATCTAGAGAAACCATCCATAGACGAGAAAAATTCACTTCCCGTGCAAGCATCTATAATCTGGTCTATAAATGGCGTGGGATAGTTGTCCTTAGATCATGATTTATTCAAATCTCTGAAGTTAGTATAGATGCATATGGTCCCTTGCTTCTTATCAACAGGAACAAGGTTGGATACCCATTCCATCAGAGCTATGGGATAAATAAAACTGGCCTTCAACAATTTTTTAGGTTCAGCCTTCACAGGCACCATTTTACATGGGTTAATAGGTCTTAACTTTTTCCGAACAGGTTTAGCGTCAGGGTATGTTCGGATCTCATGTTCAAATATCAATGGATCAATTCCTGGCATCTCCTCATATGACCAGGCAAAGATGTCGTGGAATTCCTTGAATAAGGCTGTATAGATTGCAATCTCCTCAAGAGAGCAGTTTGCACCTATATGTATATTTTCCATGACATCTGGATTCACAGAGATGTTGATAGGGATGGTAGCGAAATTTTTTTCCATATTCCCCTGAACAAACATTCCTTCCCTAGGTAAGGGATTGATAGGTGTATCAACATCATCTGAAAGTATCATACGAAACTCTTGATTTTCTATCCTGCTTGGCTCTAGAATAAAATAGGATCGATTGTGAAGATCTTCACAAATCTTACCACGTCCACAGATGGCTTCCATAATGGCTTCATTAGAAGGTAAAACCATATCTAAACAGTCTGTGGACTGCAAAGAGTTTTTTTCCCAAGCGGGAAAATAGACTTCTTTCAGGTCCTTTGAGACTGTGAGAGGGTCTGGAATGGGATCAACAGTGGTTTGAGTGATAGCTTGGTAATCCACTTCCACTGCCACTAAGGTATCTTCCGGTTCATGGGGGGAAGGGAGAACCCAAGGATCAGTCCTATCAACAACAGTGGCTATGGAATTCCCCACACTAGTAGAACCAATATAGTTAATTGGGGCTGGAAGATCAAATGTTCCCATCAGTGATGCGTACATTCCATCCCCCAAGCTCTGTGGAGCATGTTTGACCTAATAAACAAATGGTACAACGGACTCATTAGACTCCATGCGGCCTTTTCAAGTAAAATCAATTTGCTCAACAGTAACCAGCTTTCCTTCGTGTGGAAAAACTACCAACCGAAAGATGGCCGATGCAATAGTGGACATGGCATAAGTCTAGCTTCTTCCCAAAAGCAAATTATAGTTCAAAGGTGAATCAATCACCTCCACCTCAATAGACACTCTTTTCCATGCCATCTTAATTTTAAAATCCGGTAGGATACCATGGGGATGGAATTACCTTCCATCGAAAGCAGGAAGCAGAGTGTTTGATGAGACTAGCTCAAGGATCTGAGAGATTTCCAACATGACAAGGACATAACACATGTAGAAGAACCCTCATAAACAAATGTTGTTCCAATGGTTTTTCCACCATGGATGACATCTATTGATAAGGCTACATGGTAAGTTAGGCGAATTTTAATATCAGATAAGTGAAATTTTGCCATGAGACTCAACAAGTCCACACTTCCTAAGGCTGCTAAGAGGGCATCCCGTTGGGCGAGACAGCTCTGTAACACCTCTAAAGCTAACATCGCACAAGGGGTTTGGGCTAAGTATTCAACCACTGAGTAGTTTGAAGAAAACCTAGCATTAGGGTTATGCAAGGTCTTCTTAAAGACACCTTTCGGCATCTTAGGCATAGTTTCAGTAGGATTCTCAATTGTGAGAGGGTTAGAAGTTTCACCTATAAACATACCCTTCTCAGAAGTCTCTTTTTCATAGTTTTTATTCCTAGTCTGTAGAAAAGTCGAATATCGAACCATGTTGATATAGTTGGGGTCAGGGGCACCTCGAGTTACCCCTACTACATTAGAAGTTTAAGAAGAGTTCTGCCCTTGGGTAAAAGGATCCTTCAGGACAGTCGGTTGTTGAGATTTTAGTAGCTTCTGGGCTTGTTCCATAAGGGGACAAAGGTGAGTGAGGTTATCCTCATGGCACAACTTACATGGGAAATTTACCTTTTACTTTTCTTTCTTGCCCCCATCAGCATTGTTTGTGGGTTTCTGCTTGTTTTGATTTCCCTCCCCTTTCTTTCCTCTCTTCTTCTTCCCACCGGGATGCTAATCGCCCTTCTGAGAGGTTTGTGCAAAAAAATTTGCACTTTGGGGGTATGGGGAATCCTTTGCTATCTCTGTCGTAGAATGCTTGACAGACAGCTGATGAAGCTGTTTGGACAAAGAATCTACAGTGGGAGAGTTTATAGACCCAACAACACCATCGGCATGGGGTCCAGGCTTAGGTTTCTCTGCATCGTGGGTAGGCCACAGTGCCTCAGGGATAATCTCATATAAGATCCTAGATTGTGAATAAATCAAATCCAATTGTTGGGCCCTGAGAATGGCTTCTTCTTCGTTCATCACTCCTGAAGTGGATACGTCCTTAGATATGTAAGGCAACAGGGATTTAAGGAACCACTCTAGTAAGAACTCAGAAGGAATAATGGATTTTATAAGGCTCTTTCGCCTCCTCCACTCTTGTATATGATCCGAGATGTGGGTAGACTTGTTTTTCCTAAAGGTAGATAACAAGTCCCTTCCAAAATCGTATCAGACCGGAAGCTGAAAGTGGCTAAGGAATGCACTAGCCAAGTCCCAAAAACTACTGAACACAGCAAAAGGCAACTCAATGTACCATTTTTTTGTGGTATTCATTAAGTTTCTTTGGAACATCCTCAACCTAACTGAATCTTCATTCAACGAATTAGAAGAACACCATAAATGAAAATTGGTGGCATGACCTAGGGATCTTCACCAACTTTGCCCTCGAATTTAGGGATGTCTAATGGCAATTTGGTGGGGACAGGTGGCCATGAGGGGTCATGCCTCACCGGTTCGTTCATCAATTTTTTCAAATCTGGAAAGTTTAATGTTGTTAAGAAAGGAATCTTGGGTCGCATCGGAGCACTAAAAGTGCCAGTCTGGGGATTAGAGGGACTTGCCCCTGAATACCCATATGTAAAGGTGGGGTTTCCCCCTGTCACCGATTGCAAAGTGGATGGTTTACTTTGAAATGAATTCCATCCCTAAGCCATAGGATTGTGGGTAGGACGTGTATTATACAAGGTTCGGTTCATCCCAGTCAAAATTGAGGTTTGAAAAAAGGGAGGAGGTATCCCTTCGTTGAACAATGAAAAGGGATATCTCGTGAATGGGGTTGAGACCGGAGTTTGGAAACCTTACCTGTAAGAGGTAGGATTTCCAAACTGCATTCCTACATAAGAAGGTGATGGGCCTAGGTATGGAGTGGATGGGGGAATATGCCCCCCTTTCCAAGGAAATCCTTGGACAAAAGCCGGGGATTCTACTGGACCGCTCTAGAAAGTGTATGCAAAGGAGGAAGGATCAGTAGGTATACTGGGGATCCCAGTAACCATGTCACCAAAAGCACCTGCTAGGATTGTGGGAATTGGTGGTTGGACCACCCGGCTCACTGGAGTCAATGGTGTAGTAGGTATGCTAGATCTAGGGGCACTTACCGGGGGAGGTAGTACCCCTTTAGCTGGAAAGGATGAGGTGAAAGAAAAAGAAATCTCTACCATAGTATACATTATCCCACCCATAGAGACACCTAAAATATGTGAATCAAAAGGCCTAACCTTGTACGATCACAATATCATTTAAGTCAGTCAAGGGTGTATTAAAATTCCTTGCAAACTCGTCGGCCTGCAAGTCTTCTATCTCAACTGTATTAAAATAAAAATGGTTAGCTCTAAGTGCTGGTTCACTTCGAACTTCACTTACTCCTACTGGTTCAAATGAACCGTCTATGTCCAATCTCCACCTTTGAGGTGGATGTGGAGGTTCCAATGTGATGAGAGGAGGAAGGTTTTGCAACCTTTGATACCTTCTAATAGGTTGGTCCTCCACGATTTTAAATTTGACAATTCAAACCCTAAGGTTGGCTAAACATAGACAAACCATAGAGCAATCACTATGAAAAATCCTAAAGTCTCAACAGTCAGCAAGGGTAAAAGATATGCTTTCCTGAAGAAAGCTGAAAAATAGTTACTTGGCGTCCTTCAAGAGGTTCTTAGCCACAAGCGAAGGAATCACCCACCGCCCTCCTACACTTTCAACAAGGGTTACCTTCTAATCCCATCCAAGGTGAACCAGAAATAACCTTCCATTTTACCTAGGTATGAACCCTAGATATCAAGAAACCAAAGGCTACCTTAGCTATACCAACAGTCTGGGGGAACAGTCACAAGCCTGACTTCTACGCATGGGCAGGGTAGCTGAGACTGAAACTCTGTCTAGGATAGAATCCCTAGACGTGTAAAATTCCTAATTTACATTTCAATAAGGAATCAGAGGGTTATGTCCTCAGTCCAATGCCTCCACGCGGCCTCGTGCTTGACTCCCATTTGAGAGGAGCTTCCCAGAAACTATCGATAAAGATAAGGATTTACTTATCGAATGGTCCACTATGTCTGAATTTTCAAACTTATGGGAAGTTTACACTTTTTATCATACAAGTCTAGCCTAAGCTAGTAGGTGAATGGCCCTAAAACATAAAAAGTTACTAATAGATTTTAATTATTGCGTTCATTTTAAGGACTATTTCTTACTCAGAAGGAAGTGGAGTGAAAGACTATGATGTTTTTTTACTCGATAAGAAATATAAAAGCAAAGGTGTATGTTTTCAAAGCAAATTATCACTACTAAAACAAACTTCTTTTTTCTTTTTGTAAATATAAATTGATGAAAAAGAAACGATAAAGAGAACACTAAGACTATATTTTTGTTGTTCTCTAAGATTATATTTTAAAAAACTGAAAGCAAAATGACACTATGCAAAATCAAATGCAAAAGGATTTAAGATGTTTTATTTTCACTTTTTTAAAATGCTCAAAGACTGCTATGCACCTAAATGCACAAAAAAGTTGAGTATGCTTGAATTAAACAAACTGTATAAAGTAAGCAAAGTGAAGTAAAACAGATTAAAAGAAACTAGAATCAACCACCTAAGGAAGACTTGGAACCCTATCTTGGGTGGATACAATGAAAGGAAATCACTGAAAACAAACAAAGGCAAGTGGCACACCAATCACTATACGAAAATAGATTGGGATAAATAGCGTCTGGAATCCTGATCACTGATTCATACAACCAACACTTAAACCTATAGCCAAACAGGCAAATCCACTTCAAGTTACAAATAGAAAGACAATCCAAACAAAAGAAATAAATGGCTTTATAAGAAAGCACAAGGTGTGTCCAACAAGGTCATCAAACTCACTGTACAATGCTTATAACAAATACCAACCAGCAAACAGAGCTCATAGAGGAACAGGGACAAGCAAACCCCAACCCAAAAATTCCAATGCTAAGGCTTGTACACGACTGTATATAAGGGAAACCTATGTACTGTACACAAATATCCTAGAGAGCAATGCGTGTATGCAAGAATCTGTACGCGACTGTATGCAAGAGAAACCCGCATATGCAGGCCTCTGTACGCAACTGTATGCAAGAGAAACCCACGTACAGGTACAAAATTTTCTAATAAAAAGAGAAATTTTCAAGGTCTTCAAACACTATCCTAAGCATGAACCAAGATAGGATACCACACACAGATTCAAGAAAAATACTAGGCAATGATAAACATAAATAACCCACAGCAGTCCGGGCTCCCCAATGGAGTCGCCAGTTCTGTTGTTCAGGAATATACACCCTTATAACCAAGGCTCTGGGGTTACAAACTTACTCTTAAAACTTGCAGACAATCAGCTATAAGGTACAAAAAGGAAATAGGAATATATGATGGACTCACCCGATTAACGACGGTTGATCCAAGCTTTGTCTTCTCCCGCTCTGCTACTCTCCAAAGATTTCAAGGATGCACCTCCTTCACTTGCAAAGAGAAAATCCTCCGAATACAATATTATACATGTATATATGACAAGTTAGATAAAAAATATATAGAGTCCTTAATCATAAATATTCATCAAACCATGATACATGAAAGAGACTCAACACAAAGTTGGAAGAAGGATTCTCTTTATTAACAATAGTGAATGAGATAAGTGTACAACCCAACGCCTGAAACAAGGACTCCTCTGCAACCAAAGGATTTTGGGTTCTTCTGCTCCAAAGACTTCTGAAGATATACCACCAGCATAACTTTGCTCTCCAAGTATGATTGATTAATTCCCTCCCCAAGGCCTCTATTTATAATTAGGGAAATAGAGCAGTTTCGAAGGTTGAGGAGGTTGAGACTGTTAAGATAATTAATGATTAGGGCTTAACAAATATCCATTAATCATGTTATATTATTTTTAATGTCAAATAGAGGTGTACGCAAGTATTGGTACTAGAAACCTGCATATGACATGTGAGTTTTTATAAGGGAAACCCGTGTACAAATCTGTATGTGAGTTGCAATGACAATACTCATGTACAGTACGTGATATGCTATAGAGATAGTCACGTACATACGTGAGTTGCTGTGGAAAGAGTCATGTATAGCAATAAACATATAAAAATGTAAAATGGAAAGATGGGTGGATAGTGAATGCATCTCATGTCATGCCCATCTATAGTGTTTAGGCAACCTTCAATCCATAAGTTTCCTTTTGTGTACCAACATATGAAGTGTTGGCACTCGGACGGAGAATTTCCATTTGGGTTGATAACAAATGTAAGTGGGTTTTCAAGACTAAGTTTGCTGCTGATACTTCACCTTTTAAATATAAGGCTGATTCATGGTTCTTTGATGATTATTGTCTTATATGTGGATGACCTTTTGATTACAGGAAGTTCAAAGAAAGAGATTTCCTCCTTGAAGGATGCAATGAACCATGCATTTTCTATGACAGATTTGGGATTGTTGAGTTAATTTTTGGGTCTCAAAATTGCTCAATCCCAACATGGAATCAAATTACATCAGTCCAATTACTCCTTATATTTTCTGAACAAGTTCAACATGAAATATTGCAAGCCAAGCAAGACTCCTTTCATTTCACAAGTTAAGCTTGAAGAAGCAGGTTCTTCTCCTATGGTAAATAATACACTATATAGGCAGTTGATTGGGTGTTTCCTTTATATTACACACACTCGACCTGATATATCTTATGCAGTTAATGTGGATTCAAGATACATGGATAAGCCTCATGAGATCCATTGGAGAGCAGCCAAAAGGATCCTTAACTTTGTTCAAGAAACAAGAACTCATGGAATCTTCTACAAAGCTAAATCTGATCTTGATTTAATTCGGTTTACTGACAGTGATTGGGCAGGTGACAACACAGATATAAATTCAACATCAGGATATGTGTTCATGCTTGTAGAAGTACCAATTACCTGATCAAACAAGAAGCAGAGTGCCATAGCACTCTCATCGACAGAAGCAGAGTATAGAGGAGTTGTAAATGCAACAACTCAATGTTTGTGGTTGCATGGAATACTTGGAGAATGTGGCTTCGAATCAGATTTTTCAACTATTATCTAATGTGATAATCAGAGCACCATTTGAACATTCAATGATCTGGTTCAGAGATAGCGAACCAAACACATTGAGATCCATATGCACTACATCAGACAGTTTGTGCATGATGGCACCATTGATGTACTCTTCTGTGCATATTCAGAACAAGTAGTAGAAATATTCACCAAAGTTTTTGTGAGAAGAAATTCAGCTATCTCAAATCACTATTAGGGATATCTGATCATGTTGTGAAGCATGATTGATGACAATATTTTCAAATTTCATTTTACTTTCCATGTTTAAGGGAGGATTTCCCCATTGCGTTTTCGCCTCTTTCTTTGGTTGAATGAACAACCAGTATGTAAAGGGTGACTAAGAATTGTTTCTAGGCCCTATATTTTTCTGATGTTTACTCATAAAGTCAGGCTTAAGTGGGGGTGTTAGAATAATCAACCCATAGTTACCTAGCTTAGACATTAATTAAATCATTTTTGTCTTACTACCTAGTCTCCTAGATTCCACTCTATGCTAGTTGTCTTCTACATGTCATAGAAGTCAACACTTGCTAAAAATGACGCATGGAGTGCTTGGGAAACCTCCTAAAAACCATATTTAGCATGCTTTCTTTATTCTAGATCCTCCAAAGTATATATCTTCTTTTTCTGTAAAGTTGCATGTTTTATTGAGAATCAAGGCAACAGGAAAAGCTAGACTAGGTGTAGTTGACTTGTTTTTTTCTGACATCATCCTCCATCCTTTTCTCCTAATAAAAGCATGTATGAGTTTTCATTCCATCCCTTATTATCTTTCCTACTTGAATTTTCCAATTCGTGAGCATCTTAGTGGATTTGGAAACTGCTTTATGCACCTACGGGGGATTTGACTAGATTTAGTAAGCCTACTTTTTGACTATTTCGAATGGCATCCTTATGCATTCAAATATCTCATGTAATTATATATTTCATCATCCTATTACTTCACAAGGTTTTCTATTGTACACTTATTCAATACAGATTAGTGTTATGCTCCAATTTCAGTCTCCTTTGATGTTAATTTTTCATGTTTGATTAGCAATTTTGTGATTGTAATTGTTCTATCACTTGGGTTCAATTTCCACACATTAACCTTTCCTTTTTTGTTCATTTTTGAACAATAATAAAAATATTTAAAATCATATTATTTTATCTTGTAATTCTAATGTAATTTTTTCAAGAGAAGTGAATCCCTTAAACACAAACCATGCATATTTATATTGGGTTACTAGAGAGGATGGTTGATTTAAATGGTTCAAAGGAGTCATGAATGGAGTGGAAGATATTGATGACAAATGAATCAAGATATTCATAACTATGTGTATTAGGAGTATTATATCCTGCAATGTCATCGAGAAACTTGTTGTGTATCAACGAGTTTGAGCAAGTCTTGCAGTTATGAGTAAAAATATGTTTCTTTGTGTTTGAGTGGAATTGAATTTCAGTATAATGAGTAATAACCAATTCTTGAAATATATTTATTGAGGCCATATGGTTATGATAACTTGGAATCATGGTCTATTTATAAAATCATGGGAGATAATTTAGGAAAATATAAATATGTTTATATCATACATTTGGATACAACAAACATGATGCATGAACCTTATAAAAAATGTCAACTAGTATCATAACCACTCTACACCAATCATATTTTAACAAATACATGGTTGTAGTTTAAACAAAATATATTCAGTTTTGAAAAGTACTATGATACAATAATGATGCACACATAAGAAAGAAGTTGGTTACCCAATTGATGTTGAAGTTGTTAACTAAGTTCTAAGCATTCCTACAGTCTTTTAGGGCTAGAACAACATTTTACCACTACATCAATGGAGTAAATGAAAAAAATAATTGTTTTGATGTGCAGCTTGATATATTGCATGTTGTCATGCATGATTATATAGTACGTGCTCACATGTAGGATGATATAGCACATGGTATACAATATATTCTTTATAATAATCAAGGAAAATAAAATCCAAGTATTCAGTCACTTTATTCTAAATTAAAGTACATGTTCAAATCCACATCTATGGTTAGCAGTGGGATACCCCCTTCCACACATGATGTATCCAAGGAGAAATCAAGTTTGGTTACATCTTTTCCAAGGATTGTGTGTCAAAATACACCTGATGCATCTACAAATTTTGATGCAATAGGATCACACAATATTGGTGGTGCTTTAGAATACCTATCCATTGATGTTAAAAGAAGAAAATTTCTACAAGAGTGGTTTAGGGATACCCAAAAAAAGAGAAGGAAATAATATTGGAAACAAGAAACCATTTTTGATCGTGGTGTCAAAAGATGGAGAGCCTTGGGAAAAATGATGCAACATGGGCCAGTGAGCTGGGTATGAGATGCTGAGCACATTTATATGTTTACACATCAAATTCTGTAGACCAAGATACAAGGAGTTTGAATAGTCTTATACATAAAATGAAAAATGCATTTGAGACTCTTGGTGGTAATATTTTAAGAAAATATTAGCTCAATTTAATTATAAATTTAATGAACAATTTTATTCAACAACGGATTTCATTGACGTAATATTTTCTTGAAACAATGGGAGGATTTCATGGAAAGTATGTGCTGCGATGATTATTTTTCAAACAGTACCAAAGGAAATAAAGCAAGAAATATTGTGAGAGATGCATATAATTTTGGTTAAGGAAGAACACAGACCAAAAAATATAAATTTATAGTAAGTCTGAGTATTTCTGGTTGAATTTATGTTGTATTATTTATTTAAATTTATTTATTAAACAAATTGTACACTCAAATTTGAAATTGGATTTTAGGTTTTAAACGATAATAAATATTTGAGTGCAAAAGAAATGATGAAATGTATGGCAACCTTAGAATCTAGTAAAGATAGTAAGCTCAAGGTGAAATATTCATTATCAGATATGGCACTTCCATCTATTGGTGTTAAGGAAATCATGATAACAACCACAAGAATTTTTGAGAACCCAAACTATGAATGGTACCAACATGTAATTAATTTAATATATGGGTTGACGTCATATGCAATTTTGAAGTTGTCTTCCTCCATAAAAACTAGTGTTTATGCATTGAATGAGCATTAAGTAATCAGTAGTGATTCATATGAGGTAATTAGAGGCCCAAAGTCTATATGTTTATAGTATAATGTTTCTTACAAATCTGACCTTTTAGTTCATTGGTAGAAAAATAGGTGATAAATGACTAGGCAACAACAAAAGTTGCTCACCATGTGAATAAATTAGTAAACGACCAAAAAATGTGGTCACCACAGTGTTTTTATATGAAATATTGTTAGCACCAAAAATTGTCCACATAGCTCCCCATGGGCCAAACCATGACTATACATCACAATCCCACCATTATTTCCTCTATTTTGACCATCACAATTTAATTCCACTAAAATTCGTCCAAAACATCGTTATTCTTTCCTTCACAAATACAAGGAAGATCAGAATTTATTGCAACATAAACCCCATTCACCCAAAAAGGAGAAAAAAACCTCAAAAGGAGAATGGATAAAAAAACCATGGATAAATACCACACAATATGAAAAACCATGGGTCAATACCATGGGCAAGAAAATATTGGATCATCCTATAAATACATTGTGAAGGTCTCCCAACAACAACTTTTGAACATTACACAACTCTTACACTTTGGAACCCTCAAAATTCTATATTCTTAAACCTTTCGTCACACCATCCCACCTTGCATGTTGATTTCACTATGTGTGACCCTTGATTCCTTTCTTGGTGATAACTCTTGTTGGGGAAAATTAGAGACCTGAATTTTGGGAGATGTTTGACCACATCCTCAAACGTTGTAGTGGCCCATCTTATTGAAGGTATCTTATATTTCTATTTTACTAGTTAGATCATAACATAAAAAAAAAAATTAATATTTGTTGCTTGTTTTAATAGTCAAGGTTGAGATTGTCCCTTTCACCATGAAATCTATCCTTAGATCCAGTTGATCTAAGGTAGGTTATTTTGCACGTAGCTGGAGAGAAATCTCGACTGCATTTTTGGTGAATCCACTAGCTCTATCCCCTTGGATCTCATTTTTTTCATTTTTTTTGTTGGTTTGTTTTTCTTGGGTACCTTCAGCTAGGATATTAGTATGAATTAATTCCTCATGCTCCTTGTCCTACTTCATATAATTCAAGAACATAAACAGAAGCACCCACTGATGGCGTTCTTGGATTTATTCAAACACAATCGAAAACCAAATCCTCGAAAAAGAAAAACCAACCAACCACATCTTCTACTCAAACTGTTTCAAACCCCAAAAATGCTTCCCCTCCTACTGGTTGGACCGAAGTGAATGTGGTTTAATCCTTGAAATATTTGGAATCAAAGAAGAAAGGCAAGAATAAATTCAATAAATATGAGAACTAGCATGAACACAATAAAACACATAACCATGATGTTGACTCCAAAAACAAAAGAAAGGAGAAATTCCCCTACATTATATGTGGAGGTGATCACTTCACCAAATAGTGTCTTTTTCATGAGGAGGTTAGTAAATTTCTTAAAAATACCCCCACCCTGTTAGTACTTACGGATCCTTTCCCTACCCATTAGAGGAAATTTGGGGTCTAAAATGGGCCTTATAAGAAAACGTGCGAAAATAAGTTTTTGTGAGTTGGAATTCAAGAACCAATAGAATTTCAATAANAGAAATTTATTGACAATCAATCCTTGCATGGGCCTTCTTCATCTTACATAGATGAATTTAAAATTATGTCAAAAGAATCAGTTGGTCTCACTACTAAGTTTGAGAAATATGACCCTCCAACAGAGAAGAATACTAATAATGTTCCAACAGAAAAAACTTCACCATCCCCCCCTCTTACTAATGGTCTCCAAATTGAAAATCTTGTTCTTGATGCAATTATTTAGAAACCTAAGAGTACACTTCGAAAATATGTATTTAATCCTAACGCATGAGTCTCCTAGTACTACAATGTAGTTGAATATCTAGCTCAAGAACCATGCTCTATGTCGACTCTTGAAGTACTCCAAACATGCCCTATACAACGGAAGAACTTGTTATCATTTCTTCAAGCGATGGATCTGGAACACAATAACATTATCTGCTTCAAATTGGAGGAATTTAAGTCTAGGACCTGTCATCAATTGGATTTCCAATTATCAACAAAATCTATTCGGAAGATAATCCTCCATACTATATTGGATGAGGGAGCTTCAACTTAGGTCATGTATTTATCTTGCTGGAGAGCTATTGGCTCTGTTGAGATCAACTGTTCACCCACAACATAAAGGACTTTGATGGTCATGGATTTTAACCTTATGTATTACTTCCCTCTTTCTAGGTATAACTAGGGGTCAAGTCAGTCTCCATTCACCTTGAATTTATCGATGCTCCTTTGGACTACAATCTTCTTCTAGGTCGAAACTGGTTCTACACAATGAAAAGTGTTGCTTCATTCATATTTCCAGTAGTCTAGTTCCATTTCCAAGGGAATATCATTACCATTGACCAACTAGATTTATGTTCACTAGACATGAATTCCAATTCTATAAACAATGTTCCACTTTTGTCTTCTTCATCCCCTCAATATCAGAACATTGGAGTAGGGATTCTTAAGGATTTCGCACTCATGGGAATATTTACATTAAAAAATCCTCCTCCTAATTCGCGGGCAGCATCTGTAAACATGATATTAGCTTCGATATTTGACACACTAGATAAATGAAATTCAGTTGTTGATCTGACATCAGTAAGCCCTTTCAAACAAATGTACTAGTCTATTCAGTCCACTTGTGATACCACCATCAATGATAATATGTGGGTGGCTTTAGACTCATATCACCTACCGTATTGGATATAAACCCCCCCCATATCTTGATTATATTTTACATAACCTTACCTATGATGAGTCCATCATGGATGCCATGTCATTAGATGAGATTCCCTAGAAAGATCATCATCACGAATGTTCTTTCTTTCCCAATTTCCATATCGTAGAGAACTAGTTTGCAACAACGGTTTCATCCGATATCGTAACTAATCCTCAACCACCAGTACTCACCCATGATGTTGATTCTAAGGGTAATTTGAGTAATAATACCAAAACTATTACAGTTGATATATCAGTGAATCCTGGAGTCAAAGAGAACATCAAGGTAGGCAATAATTCTTCCACTTCAGAGCTATAGTCTTATAAAACCATTTTTAAATAATTTAGAGATATTTTCACTTGGACATATGAATAAATGGTAGGGATATATCCTTCCATCGTCACTCATGAGATTAGAACTTACCCTGACACCAAGATAGTCCATTAGAAACTTTGACAAGTACATCTGAGGAAAGAATCAACCATTAAGGAAGAGATTGAAAAAATTCTTAAGGATGAGTTTATCTACCTCATAACTTTGACTAAATAGGTGTTTAACATTGTACTTGTCCACAAAAAGTAGGGTACCATTAGGGTTTGTATCGATTTTTAGGATTTCAATCAGGCTTGTCCTAAGGACAATTTCCCCACCCATTACGTTGATCAAATAATCGATAACTCTGTTAGAAGTGTCATCTTCTCATTTATGAATGGTTTTTTTGGCTACAATCAGATAGAGATACTCCCATCTGATCAACACAAAACATATTTTGTCTGCCCATGGGGGACCTTTTCCTATATAAAGTTACCTTTTGGTTTAAAGAACGTTGGTGCTACTTTTCAATGTGTCATGTCATATGCTTTCCACAACATAAAACAAATTGTCGAACCATACCTTGATGACCTATCTACCAATTCGTAGCAGCGGGATCAACACATTAATCATTTGAGAGCCATTTTTATCAGATGTTGCCACTATAACATACAGTTGAATCCACACAAGTGTGTTTTCTGTGTTGAGATTGACTGACTACTTGGTTTCATAGTATCCAAGGATGGCATCCGCATAGATCGTCTGAATATTGAAGCCATCATGGCCTTACTTTCACCTACACATGTTACAAAACTCCAAAGTTTGCAAGGGAAATCAAACGTTTTACGTCGATTCATCTATAACTATGCCGAGAAAACTCATGGTTTCATGCGTTTAACAAATAAGGATAACCCTTTTGTTTGTAATGACCTAGTGCAACATGTGTTCAATACTATCAAACACACCATCATGCATATGCCTTTTTTGCAACCACCTAATTATACTAAGGACTATTCCCTGTATGTGGTTGCATCCCTATCGACCATTGGTATGGTTTTGGTTCAAATGGATAAGCATGATCATGAACAGGTGATCTACTATCTGAGTAAGAGTCTTTTGGAATCTAAAACCCAGTACTCACATGTGGAGAAATTGGCTCTGGCCACGGTCATCACGGTCCAGAAGTTTCATTACTACATCTTGATCCAAATGACAAAATCATATGCAGATTCTAAACCCATGTATTACATATTGAATTTTCAGGTGGTTGGGGGCAAACACTCTTGTTGGATTGTCATCCTCCAAGAAGTTGAGTTGGAGTTTTCAAATTCTAGTTCTAAGAAGTCTCTTGTCTTTGCGGAGATTATGTGTGATCTTCCTCGCATTACTGAGGAGACAAATCACATCGATTCATTTCTCGATGAATCCTTGTTCGTCAATAGTACATCTGACCCCTAGTATGGAGACTTAATCCTCTATCTCCAAACACAACATTTTCATCCCAATGTAACCCAAGACGGATGTCATCGTATTCTTCATCACACTAAGTATTATCTTATCATTAATGATACATTGTACCATCATGGCATTGATGTGATTTTGCAGCGTTTCTTAACTCATGATGAGGTTGAAATAGTTTTTAATGATTGTCACTCTAGAGTTTGTGGCGGTCACCTTTCTGGGATGGATACTTCCTAGAAAATCTTATGCGTTGGGTATTTTTGCCCTTGATCTTTAAAGAATGAATAGAGGATGTCAATAAATTCCCACCCTATCAGTTGTTTACATAAAAAAATGTGCACCCATACCGCTCTGTTACATCTCGTCATAGAAGTTGGTCCCTTTGCAAAATGGGGCATCAATTTTGTGCATTGTATACTTACCTCAGTCATGGGGCATCGCTACATTATTGTGTTCGTGGGCTATTTCACTACATGGGCTGAGGCTATGGCTACATATGCCGAAGATGGAAAAATAGGTTCTCTTTTTCTGTCCAACCATATTATCACCAGATTCGGAATCCCTAGGGCCATCATGAATGATCACGATTCACACTTTTAAAATATGATGATGTCAAAATTGAGTGCTAAGCTAGGTTTTTTCCATGACAACTCTACACCCTACTATCTGTAGCAATGGCCAGGCTGAAGCTATCAATAAAGTGTTAAGAAACATGCTTCAACGGATGGTAGGACAAGCCAAATCCAAATGGCATTTACAATTATTCTCCACATTATGGGCCTACCGCACCACTACCAAGACATCCACTAGTTTTAGACCATTTCAGTTGGTGTGTGGACTAGAGGCTACTATTCTTATAGAGTGTGAAATCCCTTCTTTGAATCTCATTGTGGAACTTCTACCCAACACCACTCTGGAAGAAGAATGTTTCTTGTATCTAAATAAGATTGGTGAAATCCTTCATGAAGCTACCTTAGCAAATGAGGTGCATAATCTATGGATTAAATCCAATATGATAGATCCATTCAACCTCTCTCTTTCAACGAAGGTGACCTCGTCTTGATTTATGACCAACAACATGACAAGTTTGGAGCTGGAAAGGTAGAATCTCTGTGGCATGGGCCTTATATCGTTAGCCATATCTTAGAGAAATGGGCTTATGAGTTGATACATTATGATGGGACCTCTGGCAGAGCCTGACAATGGGATCTACCTTGAAAAATACTATTCCTAGGACATCTAGCATAGTGGTGATGTATATAGTCAGATTTGTGTATACCTAGATTTGGAGTTAGTAGTACATCATTTAAACAGATTCTACACAACCCAGAACCCCCTACTCCTTCGTACGTTCTGAAGAGTTAGGATTTTGGAAAGGTATTTTCAGCAGGTTTCGTATCAGCATATCCTGAGACACTTGAATACTGTGGCAGATTCCTTAGCAATTTTTTTCTTGGATTGGTACCTTTCTCATAGTTAAGAGTTCATTTGAAAAATTTTGATTGTATTCATTAAATCATGTAATTACATAAGTAGACATTCATTCACATAAAATATTGCACAAATATATGCACATAATTTTTTTTTACATATATAAAGATGGTGTTTAGATGCAAAATACTAAAGCCATAAGATTTCAAGTCACCCAAAGTATAGAACCATCAGGTTCCTAGAAGATATAAAGGGAAAAAATTGAATATTCAAAGCTTTCAATGTAGATATATTACAAAAATGAGGAAGCCCTTCTAGGTTAATCATCATGCTCATGGAAACACATCAGGGCACGGGCCACTTGGCAAAGTAGCCTCCCAAAATGTCTAGATAACTCTAGCAATATGGCGATGGTAACTCCTAGGTAAGTCATCTATAGAAATGTTGAGGATTCCCATAGTGAGCTGCTAGAGGTTCTCCTCTATCTATTGGACCTCTTCCTCCACGTCCACATTTCTAGAAGATATATCCCTCACTTCTCCTTGCCTCTCTAGAGGAGAAGCTCCTACCAGATGAGATGGTCCAATATCTACATAAACATTGTTGTATATCTTACTATCACTCAATAACAAACAAAAAATCAAATATAATATAGAATAAAAACATGTGTAATGATATGCTTCTTACCTCGGTCGTCCCAATAGTCTCCCACAAGTAGTGGAAGGTCAAGGTCCCCACTGAAGTCTCCATACCCATATGCATAGTCTTCCACCATCAGTAATTGTCCTCTCAGCCAATGAAAGAAGACCTCCACATACTCAACTCTGCCTCCACCATGTCATGCCATGGAATCCACCCATCGGGACATCCTGGGGTGCTCAGGATACAACCTAGTTAAAGGTACTGGTGTTGTCAATAGTAGCACAATTTCCATGAAGATGGACACCACCACAGGCCCATAAAAAAATTGTTTGAGCTCTCCTCTCCAACATTTAGTGAACTTATCCTTCAAGCTAAGAAACAATCCCTTGCTCCAGTTGAAAATAGTATGATCCATGAACTCTACCGCATATAACATATGGGAACATGTGGTATGATTTGTTGATCTACTGCCTGCCACCTTTTCAATCATATAGGCCATGAACCTCAATGGATGATCTCCTACGTGTTTGATGGGGATCTTCCCTCCTTGATAACGTGTCCCCAACACACAGTATTCATCGATGAGATCATCCATGAAAATCTCACCACCCCTAGAATCCATGAGTACTACTAGGGTCCCCCTCTAAGACAATCCAGTCAAAAAATAGATGTCTTCCACATCCATGGTGAGTAAATGGGTGCCAACCTAGAAGTGTTGTTGGTATGGGTGCCACATATGGATGATATAATACAGCAGGCACATGTATTCCCTCATCCTTGGAATCCTGAAATACTTCAGGAGGCCACATTCTTGAAGGGCCCTTACAGTCATTGGATCACTAGCTCCTTCAATATCATCTATCTCATGTTGTCTTTCTTTCCAAATCGCCATTATGGGAGTTGATTTCTTGCCAAAAATAAGTAAAACGCTTATTAGATGCATAATAGACTCCATAGAAAATAGAAGAAATACAAATGATTAGTTAATTCTTGAGTTTTTTGAGTTCCTTGGTCACCGACATTCTTTCCCCCAGAGAAAATAGAGACTAAACTTCTCCTCCCTTCAGCTAGAGCGCCTTCGATGGTTCTCCCTCTTTCGAGGGGTACACCTTCGCACCTCCCGAAAGGGAGAAAAGCGTCAGAATCAGAGTTCCCTACCTATTGGGAAAACAACTCAAAAATACAAAAAACCAACCTTGAAACTGAAGGGCTAAGGTCTAGCTCCTACCTAGTGCTGACGGATTTATTGAGATGGCTTGAAACTACCAAAATATTGGTCACAAAATCGCCATATTTGCACAATTTTTTTTATCAAAATCACAATGGTAAAAGCATATGGTAAGAAATGTTTACTATTCCATGTTTTATATAATGTTTTTTAATTTTTATTAAAAATTAATTATTGGAATATTTAAAATTTTAGACCCTTTTCATGTGTTTTCCTATATTTTTTCCTATGAACTTGTTCTAACCTTCTTTTGAAGGTTCCAGGTTATGTTTGGACATGTTTTAGTCTCTTTTTGTCTTTTTCATGCTCCGGGCCAAGATAAAAAAATGTACTGAGTTCCTTTTATACTTTCTACGTGCTCTTAAAATGTCCAACAAAGAGGTATCGAGCATAATTTTAATGTTTTTCAGACTCATTGAAACTGGATTATGAAAATAGAAACCCCTTACGGAGTTACCTTTAATCTCTTTCTAGACTCCTAAAATATGAAAAATATTACCAAGCGAACTTGATGATTCCATGCTTTTAAAAGTATTTGAATGATCATCTAGTCGATGATAGTTTACCCCCTTTTCAAACCGATTAGAGTCATTTATGAAAAATGTATACTCTAGTTTATCGAAACTAGACTCCTAAAATATGAAAATATTCCCAAGCAAACTTGATGATTTCATGCTTGTAAAAGTCTTTGAATGATCGTCTAGTCGATGATAGTTTACCCCTTTTTCAAGCCGATTGGAATCATTTACAAAAAAGGTATACTCTGGTTTATAAAAACTAGAAGAGTTCTCCTCGCCATTAATTTATACTTTTTCGGTCCTTGGGGAGTAAATTTATGAAAAATTCCACCCTGAAGTCTTCTTAGTCATTTTAAACTCTGTAAACATGAAACTACGAATGGGTTTACTTTCATCAGAGTCATAAAATAAAACTATGAAGGACCCTTGCTGGGAATGAACCCCTCCTTTCTCAAGTTCATAAAACATATGAGAATGGACTCATCACCTAATATGCTACATCAAGTGTTTGTTACCCTTTTCAAGATGGTTAAAAATCAAAGAGGTACTCATCCTTAGCAATGGGGAAATTAAGGGAATGGGAAACGTATTTTCATTTGTATTAATGGTAGCTCATAATTCCCCTTTAAATATGGCATGTGTCTGCATTTTCATTTTCAAACTGTTGGTTGTTCAACTTGTCCTCGAGTCGATCCACTTTTATGAGTCATTTAAATCCTTTGAGTCAATTCAAATATTGCATTGTCATGTCTTTTCATTACACCTGGTCTTCGTATCATTTATTCAATGCTTCCCAGTCATTTGTTGTGTCGCTCAATGTTCAAGGGGAACTTCCTATGCAATCTACCTCTATAGTTACCTTACTTTCCTTCGATTAAGTTTTTTCTCAGTCAGTCCCATGGTTTTTTCATCACTTCAACGTCGACTTTTGTTCCATGTTTCATTTCGATGATGAAGGAATATTTATGTCCCTCCTTCGACGAGTTTATTCCTGTTTATGTCAACACATCATCCAGGAATTAGACTTAGAAACCAGGTCTAGTACCTTGAAGCCTGCATGCCTCAATGGCAGGTTTCTTCACTTTCAATAGTAGGTTTTCATCGATGGCCTCTGATTGGAAGATTGTACCGAGTGTTTAAATTCAAGTCCTTCATTCACACTTGGGAGAATGTACTGAGATCCCTTGGGAATCATTAACATCAATGATGATCTCCCTTCAACGCTTGTTAATGGTATACATCAATGGTCGGTAATCAAGTGGTTTGTACTAAGATCAAGTGGTGGTCATTAATCATATCATTGGGGATTGGAATTAATACCTTGAGTGGTTAGGTATTCACTTGAATATGTACTTATCATCAAGTTACGATGGAGTATTGTTTGAAGTCATGACATGGATCCACATTGTATATTGAGTGGTTGTGTCCAATAGTATGGATATCAAGGATCTACTTTGTATGTTCCGTAGCCATGCTTTGTTTTCATTCTTATTGATCATGGATCTATAGTGTATTCTTTGTAGCCATGGCACAGTCGTCATCCATGGATATGCAATGTATTGGTATGCAGCCATCATTGAGTCAGATAGTTAGTTATTGGTTTTGCATCAAATGTAAACTCATCTCTCTTTTTCCAGTAATATTGTATCGACATCTAGCAAAGTATTTTATGTATTGCATCACTCTAGATTCATACTTTGGGGGGGGTTCTATTACACCTAAAATCTATACCAGTGCTTCAATCCCTCAAAATCCTTGTCCAAAACCTCTTTGGGGGCCTTACTGCTCATTCCTAGTTAGGATGATGCACTTTTTATTTTATGACAGAGCATAAACCAGGTCTGACAATTGTTGACAATTTTCATAAGGCACCGGTGGTGCCCTTCCCTTGACCAAAAGGTATGCCGATGCACTTACCCCTATTACAAGGAGTGTCAGCAATCCCAAAAATGAAAAAATAGAAGTTTCGAGAATATTGCAAGAGAAAGATCTCGTGGAGGATGATCCTATCTAATTGGGATAGTTGCCACTTGATCTCCTATCCCATAGCGATCATTCTGTATCCTGTTCCCAAAATATATCAACTTATTTGGGCTTCCTTTTTCCTATAAAAGAAAGATTCATGGATCATGTGCGGGGAGACCAAGAAGAAAATCCATATGTTGTTGGATTAAAGTCTGGTGTAGAAGAAATTTGAGAGAGTGTTGTGAGCAAGAGTTTGTATTTGTTGATAATAGGTGTTAAGTGTGTCGAAGATCTTGTAAAGGAAAAGCTATTGGAATCAAGGCTTTGGTTGTATATTTCTCTTTTCATATTTAATACAAAAGTGTTTCCCTTTCCCATAAATGATTTATGTTAATATTGATCATTTATTATTAGTCTCCTTGATCACTAATATAGATTATTTATTTTTTGTGTTATTCTCATCCCTTGTCTTTTTTCTTGTATTCTTTGCAGGTATAGTAGATTGCATTAAGATCGATGAGAAAAGGAACACCTTCCATATCAGGTAAAGAGAGTTATTTATTCAAGTAGACTAGTAATCTAGGAAGAGGATATATTGCTTTGTCTTTTTGTTCTAGACTTGCACTATGCAGGCTAGAGGAATACGTAGTTTCCACAATGATTGAAGTATTCATGAAAACAGTGTCAACTTTTTACCTTGTGGTGGGAACCATTTCCACATGGTTAGAGAAAAGAGAAAGTACAGAAAAATAAAATAGCATCTTTAGTTTTGTGCATTTGTGCATTCTTTGAACTACTTGTCCATTAAGAACTTTCACCAATTTAGTTGAGCTCCATGAACACAAAATTCCAAAACAAATAATATATCTAAAGTGCATTTCCCCTTTGTGTATTTTCGCATAACTTTACCGACATTATTCTCACAGGAAGCCTTGGTCTACAGGTGATTAACACCAATAATTATGGTGCCTTTTCCTCATGCTTGGTGCCATATTTATTTTACATTGTTGGATCTAAATGTTTATTCTCTTGCGTGTGGATTCCATTGAAAATTTTAGGGGATAATATTATCCCATTGGCTAAATTTAGGGTTTTTTAAATTTTAATGGGATATTTTTTTACTAAACACCCTTTAGCTAAATCAGCCACATTTTATTTATTAAATTTTTATTAATAGGAGGTTAGCCCCATTGAATTTTAAAAGGGGATACAAGATAAAATAAATTGTCCCTTCTAAAAATCAATTTAAACCTATGCTCATGCTTGAAAATTGCTAACTCCCATTCTCCCCTAATTTCTAGAGGTGGCAATTGGTAGGGTCTCTTTCACCTTCTATTGATCATGGAAATAGAAGTTAAAGTTGCATTTCTATATATTTTCTCGGTTAAATCTTGTTTTACATGTTTAATGTCCACATGAGATGGGAAGTTGATATTAATATTCATTCTATTTGTCGCGGTTATGAAAATTTTCATTGTTTCTTTCCAAGAATATTCCTAGAGAATGGTAAATTTATATTTTCTATGATAGTTAAAGTGAGGTACCAAACCACCACAAAAATAAGGATTGTTATGCGATGGTTTATTAATATTTAACTTCCTATTTAGTATTTTTGTATATGTTTTCCTATTGGTATACATGGTTTTATACATTATCAAAAAACTCCCCAAGACTTCACACAGTTTTATAATTTAGTAAATGTTTCAACAAGAATTTAAAATGTTTTATAATTACGTGAAGGATTCACCAATATTTTACAAGGTTTTATAATTTAGTGCAAGATTTTCCAGGATTTTAGAAGTGTATATAATCTAATGAGAGATTCTCCAAAAAACTATATACATACATAATATAACATTGATAAAATGGCCTTCATATTTTCCTATATATCATGGGGAAATGGCAATTTATTATACATGGAAATTTAGAGGGGTTCTTAAGATTTTCCATTTTCGATAGTTTGTTAAATTTTTAGCAACTTCATATATTTTGCATGATGTTAGCTAAAAATACTAAATTTTCCAACCGTGATTGATTATCCATATGAATCAATTCATCATGGTTCACCTTCCATCTGAATTTGGAAAGTTCTAAATCCTCCCTCTCGTCCCTCCCCTAAAAAAATAAGCAATATCCTCCTTTTTGAAAGAAAAAAAACCTCTTTTTTGTTAAAAAGCCATTTGTTTCCATTTCCTTGTACAATATTATTATTATTATTATTATTATGCCCTCATAATCCCTAACCCCTTTTCTTTCGCTTTCCCATTTAGAATTGAGAAATTATTAAAAAAAGTTATTTTCGATATATCCCTATTAACATTTCATTTTTCACCCATATTTAATATATTAATATATTATATAATTGTTATATATGTTTATATAGTTTAAATATGTAATATATTAATATTAGTATTGACAAATTTAAGAGCAAAAATATAAACAAGACAAATATAACAAAAGAAGGAATATATATATATATATAAATATAAGAGGAAAACTAAATAAAATTTGTTTTGTCATGATCAAACCTTTTTCATGCAAATACATGTTGATTTTTGAATGTCATGGTGGGCTTTACAAAAACTTTGGCATACGAACCTAAAACCCTCAGGACCTATAACTTCGTTCAACGATTTTAGATCTAATTAAACAATTGAATCTTGTTGTCGCTAATTGCCGCCAATTAACCATTAGCTCTGCATTGTAGCTTTCCTAACTAGGAATTAAAATAGATCTCCCATTTTTTATATTATTTTGTTTATATCGTTCTATTCTCTAGTCTAGATACTATTGAAAATTTGCAAACTGAATCATAATTTTCTATGTGATGTCTACAAAGTCTATCGATTTTCATACTTTTCCTTTCCTATTTCCATGTGAAACAATTCTTCACAAATAACATTGTAATTCCATGCTTATTTGTTGTATCTAGTCGTGTGATTGTTTCCTCTCTTTTCTTGTTTTTTCCAAGCCTCTGTAATACATAATTTTTAAAAACCCTTAATAATTTCTTATGTATTATCCCATGATTCCATGTGGATTTTGGTGTCTCTATTAAAGTTCATAATGATTGAAAATCCCTCATAATTCCTCATGTATATTCTCCTGATTCCATGTGGATTTTGATGCCTCTATTAAAGTTCCTTTGGCTGACTGCAAAGGAAATATCACTCCAAGCTCTGTTGTGGATCTCAAAATGATTTCTTGAAGACTATTCTTTTACTGAATGGTACAAGAATAAATGTTCATTCAATTCAATGGAATGTTTTGAAGTGAACGACAATTTCTGTATTGTGGAGAGCAAAACAATTGGAAATCCAACATATTTGGAGCTTTGAAGTCTGACAGATTTATGTACTACATTGAATTAACCTATCAATATAATGTTCCATTTGGTTTGTTAGTTGGGCTATATGAAATTATGTTTGTTGTATTTGAATGCAATTTTCCATAGTTGTGCTTAATTAAAGCTTCCATCTAGGTTTCTTCATTTATTTCTAAACTCATTACATTGATTAAAGACATAAGTTTTACCTATTTAATATTTTATTTTATTTCATCATTTAAATTTAAATGCAAATTTCTTTCATTTTCCTTTGTTAATGTGCCTTTATTGCATTTTATTAACGTTTTAATATTCATTGATCTTCCTCTATGCCATGTTTTTTTATTGTATATAGTCTGGTCTTTGTAACCTTGCTGATCAATATTGTGCGAGTGGCAAATATTGCGGGAATTGAGCCAAAAGTATTTGACGGTAAGACATTTGCTGAAGAGAAATTTTTTGAAACAGATGAATATGAATATAATAAAAATATTAGAATGAAGGATAATATAGTGCAATGGAGGAAGGCTCAAAATCGTAATCGTCCAATTTATGTAAGTATAATACTGCTTAGTTTTCCATCAAAAGAGTTTATATTAATTTTTGCAAAGGTGAAACCATATTGAATATCCTCTCGTCTTTGCAACAATTCAAGAACTTCAAGTTCTCTATGTAAAAAAAAAAATTTGAATATTATAGCCTTCCAAGGCAATTGTTTCCCATGCTTGCACATTTTTCGCACGAAAAAAATTTCATCCAAAACATTCCTAAAACTAGGCCATTTACACAACCGATAAATAAAACTAAAATTCCATTTGTAGTTTCAAGAACTTGAATATTTGTTGGGAAATTAATTTAAATATTGTATCTTTCCAAGAACTGAGGTTGCCTCCTTAATTTATTGTTCATCCAATATTTATTCCTAGATATAAACTGCATTATAGTTTAAACGTATGCTTGTTAATTGGACTATTTATCAATGTGAATGAAGGAAAATTCTGAAAACTTATTTTCCCCCTTTGGAATGATGAGATAATATTCATGATTAAGTTCAACACAAAAATTGTATTATGCTATCTTCCTATTGCCCACTCTATGATCAATTTTGAATCCCCACAACCTGGTGATAGTTAATTCTATTTTAGCTGCAATTTTTAGAAAGTGACATAACGCATAAAGTTCAACTATATTATTTGTCTCTTTACCTGTTGCATATTCGAATGTAATAAAAAAATATTGTCGCACATGATCGCAAAGTACAAGACGAAATGCCTCGTAATGAACTAAGTTTTCATGTAAATGTGGTGCTCGTTCTTTATGAATGGTCTATTGACAAGTAAATTACTCTATAAGAGGAGAGACCTTCTCATGAGGAAATGTCTATTGATAAATGTCTTTAAGAAATCCCCCTAAGAATGATGCGATGTGTATATAATTATAACATTTTAGCATTGGTTCACTCTGCTCTTTATAATCAAGATCTAAATTGTTGGGAGATTTTTGCACGAGTGTATACAGTTGACCTTCTCTACATTGGCGTGAAGATGGATATGAACCTTTTTGCATCAGAGAATTGAAATCATGTTGATTAGTTAAAATGGAATTTTTAATATAATAATTTATGAATCCATCATCGTAAGATAGCTATACAATAGCAGTTTTGGATCATCATTGTGGTAAAAAATGTGATTTATACGAAGAGATGGCAAGATCGAACACGACTTCAGAAGGTGCAGAAGCTAACTAATTCTACTCAAAGACTCATTTCCTTCATATATTTTAATTTGGGTTTTTTATAGTTTAGACATCACGGAGGTTGAAGCTTACTTTCAGGCTTCTGGGACTCCCATTCTATATAAACAAGAACTATGTTTATAGACTCAAAAAAACTTGTTCATCTTCGGAGAGAGAAGATAATTAGAAGAGAAAACTTATCCTCTAACCATATTTTTTTATCCAAGTTGGTTGCACTAGGAAAAGAGGGAGACCATACGCTACTATTCTTACATACTTTTTACACTTGAGATCACTGCTTTTGATCCCAACTGATTGCTCAAAGCACAGAGGGAGAGCATACATAGCACTCGACACATAAACAAAAAGATAATTGAGAAATATCACAATGTTCAAATGTGTGGCGCCAAATGAGCAGAGGAGCACCTTATTTATACAAAAATTAGCCAATTAACCAATGACCTGAAATTTACACGTGTTGGTAAAACGACATGATTTGAATCTCATCGCAGTAGATCAAATCACACCTTTTCTCGAGTAAGTCACGTGAGCCATGTGAAGAAATCTACGAAATGACAACAAACTAGACCTTTACACAATGAAACTATTTTAGGGACTTGTGACGTTTTGTTAAAATATTGTGACTTTAAAGGATATTCTAAATGTATTTTACTAATTTAACCCAAGGGAGAAATTGGGGTAGGTTGGAGGCCTAAGACCAGACCCAAGAATAAACTGAGATTGAATATGAAAAAATTGTTAAACCCTAAACTAGCTCAGAATAAAATTATAGTGATTTAAGACTCTTCATCTCAAGAAGAGTTAGAAGACAATGGAGATTTAAATGTAAAGGAGATGAAGGGTAAGAAACAAATCATTTCAGAAGATAAGTTAGCTTTCACTGAAACCAAAATTTCAGAGATATTTAAGGAAGTTCGACAGGGTGTTACTATTGTGTTTGGTCATCATAGAGTGATGAGGAAAATCCTTCATTGTAAGTCGGGTCATTAGTACCCTAATGAATAATATAATATATTTTTTTGAGTATTCCTAGGTGAAGTTGGCCCACATAGTTTAGTGGGGCCAACTTGATTAGGGTAAATGTCAATTGGCTCAATGTGTATAAATAGAGGAGTTGTGGCTCCTATTTGGACACAGACTCACTCACTTGAGCAGCGCATAGGAGAGAGAGAGAGAGAGAGAGAAAACAAAAGGAGGAGAACACCTATTTTTCAGGTTGTCTTTTATACATCTTATACACATGAAGTTTTGCTGGGTTTTCTTCCCCTTGATGGTTTCCCAGGATAAATATTGTTTCTATATTGTGATTGTGTTTCTATCATTGATTCTGTATATGATGTTGCTATGATTTTTGAATGGAACAATAATGAATCTATCCTAGCATATGATATCTTAACATGATATCAGAGATAAACTCATTAGAGCATCTTTCACAAGGTGAAATTCTCTCTCCTCCCTCTCCCGAATTAATTAGGGTTTCTGCAAAATTTAGAACTTTGAATATCTCCTTGCATAAAAAGTTGAACATCCATAGAGTGCATCTATTGATCTGTGGATCGAATTTTTTTGGTCTTTGGATCTCCGGGAAAGGCAAACCCTAGTTTGGTAGTGAACCAAAAAACTACAGTGAAACAGAACTAGAATTTCTGCAATGTTGCGACCTCACAAGTAGGATTTCAATACTGAAGATTTGGGATCTCCAAAATAAAGTTGGATCAATGAAATCGCCTCCCTCAAGCACAACTACTAGTAAGGCCATCCTCCTATTTTGATAAATTTCATTTTTTAGTGACCTACTAGACAAGATGGCACCAAGAACTAAGGAAGAGAAATTGGAAGGCCTAGAAAAATTATTGCCTTGGAAGTATAGGATTGGTCTCATTCTGAAAGAGAATGGCCTTGAGAAGTAAATCAAGGATGATATTGTAGAACCTGAAGAAGATAAAGCTAAGGAGAAGCATGAAAAATACCTAATAAAGGAAATGAGGATCATTGTTGATTCTATTAAGGATCACTTGATCCCTCAAGTGTCATCTAAGAAGACACCTAAGAAAATGTATGATACACTTTCCAGAATGTATGAGAGAAGGAACATCAATAGAAAGATGAATATGAGAGATCAACTAAAGGGCACCAAGATGATCAAAGGAGAATCTATTCAATATTACTTCACAAGAATCTTTGAGTTCAAAGAGAAACTAAGTGCTATTGGAGACACCCTTGATAAGGTTGAACTAGTTATGGATTCTCTCAATGGTATCACTACACCTTGGGGCTCATTCATTTAGACTCTATGTGCTCGAAAAGAAAGTATGAAGTTTCACATAGTACAGGAAGATTGCATACAAGAGTAGCCAATAGAGAAGCTCTCCTCAGAGAAGATGATCAGGCTCTAGATATCCATATTAAAGGAAGAAAACAATCAAACATCAAGAAGAGTAGTCATAATCCTTCAAAGAAGAAACTCCAGAATAAGAAGAAGGATTACTCAAACTATCAATGCTACAATTGTCATAAGATAGAACATCTTGCTAGAGAATGTCCATCACCAAAGAAGAAAAACAACAACAAAATACATCAGGGTCATCTAGCAAAAGATGAGGATGAATAAGAAGAAGTACCACAGAAGAAAACTAGACGTGAATATGTAGAATAATATGTGTTATTCTCTGCACTCTCTGGTTCTGTAAAAATTGGAGAAGACACATGGATTATTGATAGTGGTGCCTCTAAGCACATGAAATGGAAGAAGAAAAATCTGTCAAGGCTTGAAGAGAAGAACTCTCCTCATAAGGTATCATTGGGAGATGACTATCAATATCCCATCAAAGATATTGGTGAATCAAGCTACAAGCTTGACTCTAGGACTTCCATGAAGATGAAGGAAGTATGGTATGTACCAGGTTTTAAAAAGAACCTACTTTCCATCTCCTCTGTAGATAAGGAAGGATATAGAGTTTCTTGTATAGATATACAAGTACTTATGTGGTCCAAAGGAAAGACACTTGAACATGTTGTAGTAATTGGATAAGAAGGAGTAGGACTATACAAACTTAGAGGACATCCATACTCAACCCTTGTTCGTGAGATTATCAGCTCAAGTGAACTATGACATAGGAGACTTTCTTACATCAACTAGAAATAATTTTTCTATGTGAGCAAGGTTGTAACATTGTTACTAGATCTGAAGATTGAACATAACGGAACTTGAAAGGGATGTGCAAAGGGAAAGAACATCAAGAATACCTTTCAAAAAAGTGAAACAAATACAAAATGTACGTTGGAACTAATTCATTCTAATGTATGTCGTATTATTCCCTCCATATCCTTGAGTGGATATGAGTACTATATCACATTTATTGATGACTATTGAAGAAAGACTTGGATATACTTATTAAATAATAAGAGTGAAGTGTTCAGGAAATTTAGGGAATTCAAAGCCTTGATAGCACTGCAACAAATCCTGGAATTAGCGTCCCATTTAGCATCCGTTTTTAGTGTAATTTTTGTTTACATTGAGTGGTCAAACTAGATGCTAAATGAAACGCTTCATGCACAAAAATTAAAGCATCTCAAAAAATGTCTTTTTTTTCTTCCTAGATAGCATCCTTTATGACGTCCAAAATAACATCTATTTCTTTTGTTCCAGAATAGCGTCCAACTTTGCTTCCTAAATACGTCATATTTTGCTTCCTAGCGAGTGTCTACTTTTTCTTCTTAAATGACATCCTCGTTAGTGCCATATTTGGATCCTTAATAGAACCATCTTAGAATTCAAATTAGCATCCAGTATTGCATCCATTTTTTCTACCACTTTAGCATCCCATTTTGCACCATGTTTTACTTCCAAATATATGCCAATTTTCGCTTCTAAATTTGCACCAATTTTTTCTTCCTTTTTTGCATCATTTTTTGACACCAAAATGACACCAAATATTTCTTCTATTGTTGCACCATATTTTGCTTCCTATGTAGCACCATTTTTTCCATCCAAGTAACATCTTATTTTATTACCATATCAACGCCATGTTTTGCTTCATCATTAACGCCATGTGTTGCATCCTTTTTAATGCCTAGTTTCGCGTCTTAGTTTGCTACCATATCAATGCCACATTTAAATTCATCATTAGCGCCACATGTTACATCCTTTTTAATTCCTAGTTTCTCATCCCTCATTTTTTGGTCACTAATTTAGTCATTTTTAATAGTTTTATATACGAATTTTGGTCATTTTGTTTGGCCACTTATCTCACATTGTTTGGTCACTTATATCTTATTTTATTTTTAATAATTTAGTTTTTTTAACTGATATTATAATATCATTAGGTCATGGAGGAATCAAACCACCAACCTCCTACTTGTAAGGCAGATGCTCTTCCATTGAGCTAGCACCCTTTAAGAATTTGGGAACCTAACTTACAGAGTCCTCTATAATGGTAAAAAGGGATCATTACACAAATTTGAGTATATAATGGTCTACAAAGGATGATATACTATATACGTTGACAATATTTGATCAAGCATTTTATGAAATCTATAAACCTTTTCTAGGAATTTCGATCTAAACTCAGGAAATTGGCTTAATGGGATTTCAAAAATCACTATTTCCTAGCAACCGTAAGTGTACCACTATAGGATACCTATCACCAACAATTATCTTAGTGTGGATGCCAATGATATAGTATATAATTAGGATCATCATAGACCCATGTATAAGTGGAGCAATAAGGATAATCAAAAGAGGATTATCAACCCAATAGTTGGTGGTTCACATGGATCCTATCCACCATGGGATGAGAAAAGTTCCTTCTTCCATCAAGCTAATGAGTATCCACAAGGACAAATGGTTAGGATATATTGTGATGTCAATTCATAATTTTTATTCGCTTCCCAGGGTGATGTTGTAGTTCTTGCATTGGGAGATCTACATGATCCCCAACAACATTGGATATAAGCATATTCATGGGGGAATAGAGTACGGGATGAGGTTTTATTTTTATATTTTTATATAGAAAACTAGGCATGATTTGAAACACTGGGATAAGGAATAGAATCGGATATACTTAACAAACTACAATCATGATAGGGCACTCATATACAAGACTACAACTGCGACTGAGAATTCAATTTCTTCTCTTATTTCTAGAAGATACAGGGCTATAACTAATGCTTCGATTCCTACTCCTCCTGTACATGCGTTAAAGCAAGCATCCTAAGAGGTAAAATATTTATGGTGAACATAACTCCAATACAATTCCTTGTTTAAGAAAAATGTATACAATAATGAAACAAACTATATCGTTGACACAAATATTATAAAAGAGGTTTCTAAAAGCATATTCAGAACATTTCTTCAAGTATTGCAACAAATATAATGTTTTCTGACATTGGAGGAGTCTTTCCTCTTGGTGTGTTTATGTAATGTCTTGGTGGAAAGTGCTCCAAATAACTCCTAAAACTTGAATATCTACCACAACAAAATAAAATTATTTTGTTAGAAATTCCTTCCAACTTTGGAAATTTAATGAGGCTTTATGAATGCATACAAACTTGTCCCTTTCAGGAATATTCCTTTCACTGAGGTGATGAGACCTTGAGAGCGATATGGACATGGTGTACGATAACGTCGAGCATAAGAGTAACACTGGTTGAATCCATGAACTCTTCTCACACGTTTAGGTTTTCCCTCTAGGATACGACTTCTTGCAGCTATCTGACTTTGATTAGGACGGGGAAGTGTACTCTTATCAACAAGAGGACTACGACTTGATCCTCTTGACAACGTTCTTCTTGGAGGCCTGATTTGACTTTTCAAAGGACTTTGAGCTAGTTTTTGTCGTGAATGCTTACTCAAACTCCTTCGCGGAATCCTAATTAAAGGCCTACGAGCAATCACACTTTGGCTCCTACTTAAAGTGCTATGACTTGGGATCCTACTTACAAGATTATGAGAAAACACACACTTGGGATCTTGCTCAAACTCATTCAAGGACTTATGCTCAATTCCCTTCTAGGACTTCTACTCATGCTCTTTCTTGAGATTCTCTTAGAACTCTAACTCTGGCTCTTTCTCAAGCTCCTTCTTGGGATTATTCTCAAGATTCTTCTAAGGCTTCTGCTCAAACTCTTCCGATGGATCCTGCTGGAACTCCCTGTAGAGAAAATTCCATTTACTAGATTAACAAGAAAGTAAAGTGCACAAGGTACAATTATACAACACCAAACTATATGAAATAATATATATATATATATATATATATATATATACAACAATATAACATTTATTGTCAGTTAAAAGTTCAACAATGGCATATCATGATGCTTACAACTTAAAAGATAAATGTACCCTCCTCCACTACAACTATACAATTATATTTTCTTGTCAATATTTCACCACAATTAGAAATCTTAACTAGAACAATAGGTCTTCCTTGATCTGCAGTTGATAACCACTCAATTTTCTTCATTAAATCTATTCCCTCAACAACTCTTCCAACGACAACATGCTTGTTGCGGATAATAAGAAAAGGGACATGAATTATATGAGAGTAAAACATAAAATATAGATGGGGAGAGGGAATATATCCACATTAGTCAAACAAATGTTAGCCTCACCCCCTTAGTAGCATATATACCAACTGAACTGGACTGAAGAGAACTTCCTAGAAAATTTTATTAGAATTTAAAAGCTCAAATGGTAAAAGTACACTCGTCTCTGGCACCCAAAGAAAATAAACCATTATTTCAAGGTAAAGGAATCTTGTATTTCTAAAATACGAAATTTCCATATGGTGACACTCATGAGTCATGGGTAAATAGAGAATATTCCAACCACAACCAACATGTAAAGCTCCTCAGACAAACTTAGGTGAATACAAAATATCATAAATGGCATTCAAGATATGGGATCAAGTATATACCCATGAAGATGAGGTGTTGCTACAAAAGTAATAAAGAACTCAGAACCATTGGAGCTCTAAAATACGAAATTCCCATATGGTGACACTCATGAATCATGGATAAAGAGAAAATATGCTGATTAGAACCAACCTGTAAAGCTTCTCAGACAAGCTCAAGGGAATACAAAAAATCATAAATGGCATTCAATATATGGAATCAAGAATATACCCATCAAGATGAGGTGCTGCTGCAAAGTAATTAAGGACTAAGAACCATTGGTGTTCGATCCAACATTGGCCATCGATATAATACCAACAAAATCATGACGTAGCTAAAAATTCTCATTTGTGATAAGAAATAGGGAATGTTCAATACAATTTTTACAATATAAATCAGATTGTTCAAAGTGAAGATGTTTCGAAAAAGCATGTGATAAATGACCTACAAATTTTCCACCATATATGATCTCTCCCCAATGTTGACATAGAAAATCCTACATATACTCTCTTTTCATGCTAGAAAATCGAATGAGATCCAAAAATCTCGAAGACAACTCTCGACCATTATTACCAATTTCAGAGACACAAAATATTCCACAACCAATACTTATTTGGAGTCTAGGATGTCTATTATGGCCTCTCAAGTGTCAACACTGTAATCTACAGGAGTATATTCATCCGAACCATTCCTACTGGCCAATCTAGATCTGACCTGTAAGGAACACAAAAATTTCCCTTATGTTACTTAGTCCGATATAAATTGAACATGTAAAAATGTTAGCTTGAAGATTCAACAATAACAAGGCTTCAATTAAATCAAATCAAATCTAAATCATTATCTAGTTGCAAGACGGGTAAGGATCTAGGGTTCAATTTTTGTTTTTTTTTAAGTTGGTGAACTTCAATGCCCACTTACAATGTTGCTCATAACATCTTCATGGTGAACCTATTTCTTTGGTGTGCTCATTCGTCTATGGACCTGTTTCTTTTTTCAATCTTTCCTGCAATATTTTTTTCTCAGCAACACACTTCTTGTAATACAAGGAAATATAATTTAAGCAACCTAAAAATAATTGGAGTTGTTTCTTATCTGTGACCTGATCAGGAAATTTATCTGCAAATTCAATTGCATGTTCCTGTAGTTCAATTAGTTCGTTCTCAATTTCTTGAACTAAGAATTTAATCTTAGTCCGAAATAATTCCATTTTCTTTTTTGAGAGGACTAATCCAGCATTAAATATCTTATGTCTAAATAGATCAAGATGCTTGGCTTGTTGTTGGAGATATTCTGAATAAACAAGAATATCATAAATATAAACGGTTAGCCAATCCATACAATATTTTAATATAGGTTCCATTGCCTCCTAGAGTTTTGATGGTGCATTTTTTAGGCTCAAAGGCATGACTGACCAACAATAATGTCCATGAGGGACAACAAAACCAATTTTGAATCTATTTTTTGGTATGATTCTAAGCTTCTAGAAGCCTAATTTTAGATCAAACTTGGAGAAATTTTGGCCTTCGAAATTATTCCCATCAAGTATGATTTATTTGGGATCGGATACTTGATCCATTCTAGAGATTCATTCATAGGTTTAGAGTTTATTACAATCCTAGGAGTTTCTCTTACCTTATATTCAAGTTTATTAACATAAAAATAAAAACATGCCCATGGACTGATCTTTTGTTGAATCAATCCCTTTTATTGTAGCTCACCTATTTCTTGCTTACAGTAATCTCTCATCCTTTCATTCATTGGTACCGCTTGGATGGTACTGGGAATATTTTCTTCATCAAATTTTCTCTTCTATGATAGGGATAGCCAATATTTCTTTCTATGTCAAAATGCATCTAACCTTTCTACACAGACCGTGTCTTCAAATTTTTTCTGAACTTCATTCTTTGTGTTCTGTCATTCTGGACTAAGAAGCTGGGCTTCTATTTTTTTATAAGTTCATTCTTGACCAGTTCAATATCTTGAGTTTTTATTTCGATGGCTCTATAACATTAATAGGCCTTATAAACACGTGTAAAGATTTTTGGAACATATTTAAATTCAAAGAATGCCTTGTCTTTTCCTATAGTAAGCCAAACTCCATTCTTTCCAGTCTTTTTGTTCTTACAAGTTGTGTGTGGCAAGGAATGGTGCCCCTAGGATAGCTTCAATGCTTGCTTCAATGATATAATGTTTTATATGAATCTTTCTATTTTTCATGATTATCATAGCATCTGGGACATGATGTGTGATACTTATGTTTCCTTCAAGTACTTCAATAAAACTTTGAACAGTCAGTTTTGTCCAAAAACATGGATGTAGAACTTTGTAAGTGAATAAATTACAGTCGCTTCCTGAATCAATGAGAGTAAGGAAACTCTTTTTGATCCCTCTCATATACAACATCATTTATATGACTGGTCTTTATTTCTCTATTGAGTAGAGATCTAGTCCAGAACATTGAACTTCTTCAAGTTCATATCTAGATGCAATTTCATCACTGCTACTTGAGTTATTTGGAGTAGGCATTCTTCCTTTCTGCTTTCTTGATTGTTCTACAACCTGTGGGTTGTGGGTTTCAATTTGTGCAATTTTTTTCTTTAATTGCATGATATCTTCCTTCATTATATTTTGTTCTCTCTGAATATCTACCAGATTAATTTCTTCATAACCAAGAAGGTTCCTCTCTCTAAGGACTAGAAGTGTATGAGCTTCAAAAGTAGGAATAGAAGAAAATACTTGTCTCTTACCTCTTTCTTTCTTCTTTTTTTATTTTCTTCTTTCTTCAGATCTTCAACCAGAGCAGTCTGATATTCCTAGAAATGGTCTCCTCTTTCTTATTTTTCTTATTTTCCTTTGTCTTTGACAAACTTCTTTTGGTGTGCATTGAATTATACACAATTTATGCCAAAGAATCATTTAAGCTACTAGCTTCCATGTTTGCAACTAAATTGGCCAAATTAACCAAGTCTGCTTTTGCTTCTGTGGCCATCAGATAGTATTCTGAAGCAAGAAAATATATGTAATCCTTTTATCTTTCTTCTACATATGAATCATCGCTTTCATAATCAACTGGATCTGTTTCTGGTTCATCAGATTCTTCATATGCTTTGTGTGCCTGTTCTTTCTTTATATGAGGGAATCTCTTATCAAATTCTCTGTGCGTTCTTTTTCCTTCTGAATAGTCACTAGATTTATGGTAGAGAGATCCACATATTCCACATTTTCTTCGCCAATTTTTGTGGAATTCTTCATTAGGCTTCCATCTGGATTGTTTCCTATGCATGTGGTGGAAATTCATGAAAAATATGACATTGTGGAGCCACTATTAGGGAAATAAGGGATCATTAATTTTTAGGATGCAACACACTTTTTAGAAAACCTTTTTTATCATTATGTAGACATAGTGAATTTCTAGGATGGAAGTGAATAAGTTATAGCGAAGACATGGGATCGAATTTTATTTAAATCATGATTATTATTTTGCAGGATGTTCACATTTTGGATGGAGCCAGAATGTAATTAAGTGTGTCATATTTTGACTCAGCAAGTTGTGTGGAATATTCCTCTTGTTGGACAAACCATATCCCATTGACCTTGATTCCATGCATCAAGTATCAGGATTACCCATAATCGACGAGGATGCATCTAATGTAATCCTCTCAAAGAATGTAAATCCTAACTAAGTTTACAATAAATATGGAATGTATCGTGGAATGTGCAGAGTCATCATTTCACTGATCAATGATCCAGAAGTTTGGTTTTTTAGCTATTAGATTGCAAAATGATATGCAAATGTTGGATATATGAATAGCCATTGTAGTCATCCATGCTGTAGAAATATACCTTCAAGGAATAAATATGCCATGGGCCATATACCTTTAGAATGCGGTCATAGTAGAGTGTCTAAATGTGGAGGACAATGGTAAGGATTTTCATTATAGTTGGGTACTTTTTCTTCTTGCCATTATTTTTAGGAAAGATTTGGAGGGAATAGAGTTCAATACCGAGGTCACAAACACACTTCCAATAGCTAATTGAAATATTTGGCAATCGAATTTCAATAAGTAACGCCAAGAGGATACAAATGCTGCATTCCAGTGATGGTATATGTCGATGAATCCAGAAATTGTAAAGGAAACTATCCACATTCCTAGGAATAATGTACATAAGTAAGATGGTTATGTTTGTTTTCAAATAAAAATTCATAATGTTTTCTTGAGACTTCACCCAAATCCACAGTGACCTCTAGACATCCTTCTTTTCATTGTAGTTGATAGTTGAAGAAGACAAGAAGAATACAATGTTTGTCATAGAATGGGGCTCGTAATGTGCTTTGGATTGAAGAATCCCTTGTCGGTTTGGAATCCATTTTTGGCGATTTGCTCTAAAATTTGGGGGATTCTGTGGCTTGTGAGGATTTGATCCAGATCCATCTCTATTTATTTTTCTGGAATGTTTCATGTGAGAGTTATACCATGGCTGATTAGATTCCCATTTTTCTGGTTTCCATGTCATTTTTCTATTGCACTTTTTCCTTTTATGTTTCTTATACTGGCCTGCTCCGTCATGTGTTCCATACACATTGCAGAGTCCTCTTAGGCCATCCATTTTGGAGATTTTAACAATTTTTTTGCCTTTTTTCTTTCACAAAGCTGAACAATTCCTGCAGTTACCATTGAATAATAATCACCATATATATATTTTGAGAAATATGCACACATGGTTTGCTTCATGAAAGCAAAGAATCTGGGCAGTAAAGATGCCAAGTATTTTTTCTTCTAGATATCAGTGTTTCCTTTTCTTAACACACTGAATTCTATGGCTCCATTCAATATCGAATTATTCAAAATATCTGAGATTTTTATACCTCATATTTAACAGGATGTTTATTTCAATTTTTTCTCTATCTTCTACAAAAATTCCTTCTCCTCCAAAATCACCAACTATTGTTCCTATGATTTTTCCAATCAAATTATTTTTTGCAGATACTTTATTGTTTAATATTGTGGCAGTTTCCTAGACTGAAACTTATGTAGGTGTTATTCTATTATGTATCCATTGTTTTAATGTGCCAGGAAAACTAGATATCAACATTCTACATGCATATAATGGTGTAGTTCCATATTGAATATAACAAGAATAAGAAATATAGATTTGTTCAATGACTTGTCCAATTTTCTTTGGGCTCATCCCATCAATTTTCCATACATATGTTAGTTTTGGATTGAAATCTTGTTGTTTAGGTGCAGTAGGAAATAGTTGTCCTAGATTAGGGGCTAAATGTCTGTTGGAGTATGGATTTTTTTGATCATAGGATGGGAAATTTATTTCTGGATCTTCATCTTCTTCTAAGGATGTTTCATAGGTTTCTTCTGACCTTTCTTCTTCTAGAGAAGAACATTTTCCTGAACAATATCTTCTCTGCAAGCTACCAGGTCATCTTCACACTTTGTTGTGTAATATATGTAGTTAGATGACTCAGATTTTTCAAAAGAATATTTAGTGTCTATGACTATTGGCTCTTTCTTTTATGGTGCTAGAACAGTGATTTGTGTTGGTTCAGGATTCTGTTCTGGGAGTCTTCTGTATGGAGTGTGCAATATTTGATGGATCTTTTTGAAATTCTTATTGATAATTTCATCATTATTTACAAATATTCCCACTATTTTTTCTATTGCATCAGTTCCTTGAGAGGTATGGTCAGTGGTTTCTCTAAGACCATTTATTCTATTACCTAGATTTTCATCATTGAGGGCAATGATATGAGAATATTTTTCTTCTCTTTCAGTCTGTCTTCTGAATCATTCATTTAAATCTAAATTCATAGTAATGTAAATCCTAACTAATTTTACTATTCTATAGGAACTAATATGATTGGAAAGGCATTAGAGGAAATTTCAACTCAGAATGGGCCTCCTAAAACAAAATTAATAAAATAATAGTTAAAATAATAAAATAATATTTATTAATTTTGGAAAAAAAAAGAAAAAAACTACTTTTTGTTTGTATTTTCGACATATCTCCTCGTGTTTTTACTCAAATTTCGATCGATAATGACAACATCATCACATTTTTCATCTATTTCTTGTTTTTGGGGTAGCGTGGTCCTTCAAAAGTATGTCGAGTGGGTACTCATTGGAGGCAGAATTTAATTCTTCATGCAACGAGATCTCCCGATCGAAATTTGAGTAAAAACACAAGGAGATATGTCGAAAATACAAACAAAAAATGTAGTTTTTTTTATGATACCTATCCCCAAATTTATATTAAAAAGTGTTTAAGACCTATACGGTATTTCAAATTTAAATCAATTTCATTGGCTAGCACATGATGACATGGAATTTGAATTAAAGTTAAAAGGCCCATTTTGAGTTGAAATTTCCTCTAATGTTTATATTAGTGGTGATAAGCTTGTATATGAAAGATTACTATTGTTAACATAATTAAAGATCATGAAGTTTAATCTTTTGATTTATAATTTCCATCTAACTATGAATTGGTTGTTGATAATAGGGCTACTATAGATTACAACCTTCTTATGGGTGTTGAACTTACTATTCGAAGAGTTAGCATCTGTAGATGTTAACATTGACAAGAGTGTGTCTATTGATGTTTATATGGTTGAAGTTAGGAATCATGATTACATACATACTATTAGGTAGACATAAAAAACCCAAAGGACTTTTAAGTAGACATTATAAATCCAATTCCCATGAATCCTATTTATACTACTTGTTGTAAGGAAAGGGGTATTGATGGAGCATTTTTTAGGTCATTGTTTGTAGTCCATATTAATCTGTTGAAGGTTAAAAATGTTTTAGCAAACGAATTGTTTTCAAACCTTTGTCTAGTAAGGTTCATACAAAATTGAAGAGATACAAAAGAATAACTAGAAATACCTCTGCTAGCCATACCTTGAATCTTGTGTAACATGGTAACAACATGGAAAACCATTGAAGTGAGGAGGGAAAAAGCACCGTGATTAGCAAATATGATAAAGTATTGAGTCAATTTCTTGTCATGAATGTCTTTCAAGAGAATCATAATAAGAACCCTCTTGGAATCCAATCCTCATAAACATAAATAATAGAATGAAAAAAAAAACTTGGAATAGATAACTATTGATCCCAATATCCTTACAATTTCATTTGGAAGAATTGACATTCCATGGTCATAGTTATTGCATATACCTTCCTCATACTTGCTTCTATTATTGGAACTAGGATTAAGAACCATCTAGGAAATGCCACACATAAGTAGGTGAAAAATGTCACCACCTCCACCACTATTTCTTTATACATGAGAACAAAATTTAATAGCTCTTTTTAAAATTATTAAATATGATAGTTTAAATGTTGCCAAGGTTGATTTATAATCCATAATGATCACATAATCAATTGAGTGTAACCGACTATTTTGGAGTTCTGCAATTGTGTGGAATATAAGAACAATGTCATCTGCAAACAATACAATAGTAATTAGATACCAAATATAAGAAAACACCCCCCATGGATTTTGAATTAAGATCTTCAAATTCATCAATATACTCTAGAAACTCACCTTCCAACCTAACATTCTTCTTCCACATTTTCGTTGGATTGACTATTATAGTTTGATTCTTTTTTAATCTAAAGCAAACAAGATAGCATAGAAACTCAAGATAAAACATCCTAACTTTGCTTCAATTGTACTTCCCTTTAACACACTTCATATCTTTTACCTAGAAACCATAAAAATGTACCCTGCAAATAACCCAATGAAAGCCTATTCTTCTATTACCAATAAGCATCCAAAATATAAAAAAGCAATGAAACAATTACAATCTTTATGAGAAAGAAAGAAAAATATATTACGACAAGTAAAAATGTTAAAAGGTCGAAAGACCCAATTTTTTAAAAAGAGTTTTTGAAGGTACATCTATCTTCTAAACTATTTGGATGGACTCCACAGACTTAAAAAAGATATCAACATTTTTTAGATGAAGGAAATTGTGAAACTATGTATTACAGATCAAATGACAGAGGGAATTGCTTCAAAGTAAAAGTTATTGCACAAACAAATTGAATACCAACCGTGGTTTTCCCAATGCATTCAAACTTCAAATCTTCAGATAATCTTTCCTATTGTCTTTTCCATGTTTCTAGATATCCTAGGTGTTTTTAAGGCATATGAACTATTTAAACAAGAAATTGCATTACATAGTTCAAGAAAAAAGAGTACAATATGTTAATGTTCATTTCTTTCAAACTTATATAGACAAAAAACAATCTCTCACATAAATAGTTATATTTATTCTGAAAAGAAGAAATGCATGTTTCAATAAGTTAAATGACCATAGCTAGATGATATTGAAAGGGAATTCATTTTCCAATGCATTCCCCTTCATGGTTGAGATTCTATACTTATGCATTTCCTAAAAGTGGATGATATTTATCAAGTTCCCATTGCCCTTTTTGTATATAGAGAAATGTAGATATATCTCTTGTTCCTTCTATTTGGATCTCATTTCAGGCATGGGTTTTTAGCATCCATGTCAAATATCACTTGGTATATTATCTATTAAATTGGAATCTATTTTAAATTGGTTTCATCTACTGCATAACCAAAGAGAAACATATTATCATAGTTACTACACTTCTCAAGTTTGACCTAGCCTCATGGGTGAATACTACCAAGAAGGGCTCTTCAAAAAAGTGGACTATCAAACATCAGCAGGATTGGAGTCCACAGAAGAAATTGTGGCCAATAGATCGACTATTTACCAATGGTTTAAAACTCGAAACTAGAAGTTGAACCGATCGAGGGTTAACTCGGACCGGAACTAGAACCGACAATGAACCAGAGTGGTTTGATTTTAATGACTCGGGATATTATATATATATATATATAATTTTACAGTTTTAATGAAAAAATATATATTTAACATTCCAAACTATGATTTCAAACTATTACAGACATAATATACAAATTTCATTTATGTATATACCATGTAAGGATGAATATATCAAAATGGCACCAAGTGGAATACATAATTGAATAAAAATTGACATATGGATGTATCACAAATGGTTATGTAGGAACTTTAATATAAAATGAACACGATGAACCATCAGGCCTCTATCATCAGCATCCTGTTACCACATGTACACCAATGCACTTGTTTATGGTTATGTCTAATATTGTTGATCATGTTGGGCAATAGTAGGTAGAGCTTGTGAAACAATGGAAAATACCCTATTTTTCTTTTTTAGGCCAAGTTTGAGGGGAAAATGGATTTTACAAGTGAACTAGAATATTTCTTGCACTCCCAAATATTTCAGATCCTAAGGTTGATTAATGTTTGAACAAAGGGCCTATACCTTTGTGGAAACTAGATCAGTCCATAGCTAGAAGGGAATGAAACATGGAAGGTACTCTTGCAAAAATACATTTGTCAGTTCACCAAATGGAAAGTGAGGATGGTAGGTATTAAAACCTCCAAATCTACTCATCAACCTATCCTCCATCATAATTAATAGTGGGGATAATCCCTCCAAATTCTATTCATCACCCTGTCCCTAGTGAAATTTAAGGTACGCTATATGAATTATAGTATTTGACAAACATGTGAAGCAATAAACCGATGACTTCAATGGAGAGGGGAAAAATTTAGGTCTAGCTTATCAATGAGTGAGCACTATACTGGGTAATGTAAATAACATACAAGTTTAATGGTGACTTCCTCATTGGTTTGGTCATTGGTACCTATAATTCACCCAAAAAGAACTAAATTTCCCTCGTTATTCAAATAAAACCCTAAATCCCATTCAAATTATGTGGGACTTGATGAATTAAGATTTTAAGGAATCAACAAAACAATTACTCATTGAGTGAATAAAATAAAAAATGGAGCAAATCCTAAGTATATCTCATCAAAAGAACCACTACCAATTTTGTGCCCAAATCTATGCTTGTTGTTTACGTGTGACTCCATGTCACGGGATTTCACAATTTTCGACCCTTTGTGCACACATTCGAGGTCAATATGAACATTAGAGTACCTCCAATCATGTCCCAACACCCCACACACACTTCAACATATACACATGTTCTATCTCTGTGCATACACTTTGTCATCATGAGATTTGTGGAAATCACCATATTTTGATGAAGATCTCTATGCTAAACTAGAATCTGAAAATATATATCTGCACAATGCTATTTAACAAGTTTCTTGACAAGCTATGGTTGTCTCAAATCCTTCCCTTTAGCAAAAAAGTGCATTCTACAGGTATCACAGTATATCTTCTTGACAAAATCAGTGAACCAACAACATACTTGGTTGGAGTGATAAATAATCAAGTTTTATCCAATCAAGCACTAGCAAAATGAAGTCAAGAAATATAACAAGGATACCATATTTGGAATATATTGGGAAAACTACATGTAATGGAAAGCTCAATAAAGGGTTGGGGTCTTGTATTTCAGACTTATAGAAATGACCTTATGGTCATTGGAGGCCGGAAAAGACTTGAAGGTGAAAATATATATTTGAATTTCTAGCATCCTACACTTGAAGGAGAATCCTTGAAATGGAATTTACTAATAGTTAAGGAATATGCAGGAGTTCTACATATGAAAACAGCCTATTGGCATTGATTCCTTGTTGAATGGTTATCAAACATACATTTGATATTTTTCCACTTGAATAATTATCCTACCAATACCTATGTGTTGGAACGTTGAATTATCTACCAGCTCTTAGTAACGATCTGAACAAGGAAAATTCCTTTGTTCTAGTAGTGGCTCTTAAAATTCATAGCAGATTGAGAAATGTGATATTGTAAAAAGGTGACAGAGTATATTACAAAATATCTAGTAATCAAGAGTAATATTAGCAACGTGGATTTATAGATGTTTGGAGAAGGAAATATCATTGGGACTCTATGGTGTCAAATCCTCCATCTGACAAACTAGCAGGTCCACGTTACCAGCATTGAAATCCTATATTTTGAAGCTCAATAATAAAGATCAACCCCATATTAAAGAGAATCAAATCGAGCATTTCCACACAGTCATTTAATAGGTGGTATTCAAATATGGGACACATATCAGAGTATAGGATGTCAAAGCATATTTGGGTCATATATTGAACAATATAAAGCTACAGGATTCCCATAAATCATCTTCATATTTTTGGAAATAGTGGGGCATATATCCCCAAATTTCAAGTAGAATATTAGTTGACATTTATACTCAAACATCATATTTTAAGGGAAACAAACTCAGCAACAGTATAGGCGTTTATAAAATCAACTCAACAATAGTACTTAGCGTTTAGAAAATCAACTCCAGGTCACATATTTGAACGAAACTAATGAACAAGCACACTAGCAATACCAGTGTTCGGAAAATCAACTCCAGGTCATATATTTGAAGGAAATTAATGAACATGTTCCGTGACTTATCGAATAACCATATCCTGATAATACCTACATTGCTAGTAAGGTAAATCTTAGGATCATCTGAATCGAATATTCATATATTTAACCAAAAAGAGAAAGCTGGTGAGAGATTTCATAATAAATAAACAAGGGGATATGTTGGCTTACTATGAGAGGGATGCCTTCCCAATTCATGGGTATACAACAACTACATGTCAATCATTTAGATGCATACACCATCAATCCTAATACACTATCAGGTGTCTCCTTCCATATGTGAATATTGGTTCATTGATTTTAGAATGAGATCTTGAGGCCATCCATTTCAGCCATTAAACGTTAGTTCGTAAACATAAGCCACATTAATTTTGAATCAAGTCATGATTTTGAATACATCGGCTTTGAAACTATCAGGGGTCTATTATTTTCTCCATGTGAAGCTACCAAGGATGATATAAACCCTCAACACCACATTCCCCTGGCCTTCACTCTATGATACCTGCTAAATTCCATGAAGAGCACAATTCCAATGGCAAGAAACCATAAGGGGTCTGTTTTTGTATCCATGTGAAGCTTCCAATATGATATAAATGCTGAAAAGCACATTTCCCTCGCCTTCACTCTGTGCTACCCTTCACTTGGTGTTACCTTGCCATCCACGATTCCAATAGCACATAGTTTGACATGTTTTGGGGCCTACTGATGGATTTTTAGTTTTTTGAAATTGGTATAAAATGATTTTTTTTTAAATTTTAATGTAGTTTTTGAAATTGGTATAAAATGATTTTTTTTAAATTTTAATGTGGTTTTTGAAATTGGTATAAAATGATTTTTTTTTAAATTTTAATGTAAGGTGAAGAGATGGCTAAAAAAATGAGTACTAAATAACACATGGATTAAATGCACAGATAAATGAAACATGGATGGAATGTACACGTTTTAGTTTTTAGTTTTTTGAATTTAATGTAAAATGATTTTTCTCAAATCTTAATATGAGGTGAAGAGATGGCTAAAAAGAGTGAGTACTAACACACATGGACTGAATACATGAAATATAAATTAAAATCTTATCATAAGTATTTTTCTAAGGAGATGAATCAAATATATTATTTGGCTTAACTTAGACACTAAATGTAAAAACAAACAAAATCACTTGTCATAGCTTGTTTGCATAAAACTTTATGGAAAATTGTTTCTGTAACTTTCCATCTCCTAGTATGATAAACCATAATATGGATTCGTAATATTAATCATTTGTGTAAAAAAATGGTGAATATAGTTCTAACGCTCAAGAGAAATGAAAACTCTTTCTTAAAGGTCATCAATTTCCATAAATAAAGATTTAAGCGGGTGAGGAATGCTATTGAAAGTAACCTTATAATGATGTTTCCATAGAAAATGAACTACAACCAATTGTAATATTTTCATAGGAATCAGAATGGTGGCCCTTCAATGAATAAAAAATAATAATGGAATTTCATGACAGGAACATCTTATTTAGGAAACCCATATGGTTTAGAATCTATGCATCCTTAAAGTGCATGGTCCAAAGTCACCACACATACTTATAACGATAATTTTTTTCCTACATGCATTGCATGGTCAACATTAAAAGTTTTCATGCACCGAGGATGGTTCTTGATGGCTTAAACATGCTGAAAGGAGAAACACCAATTTCTTAGGGTCTTTAAAAGGCTTTTAGTGCTCATGTACCATGCAATTTGTATGAAACCACCATGAAATCCTTGTAAAGAGAATTTTTGTCCTGCATGTATTGGATGTGTTTCATTGTAATGAAGATGATTATTGAGGCCCTATATGTCGTATAAGGAAGATCAATGTCTTAGGTCTTAAAAGAGAGTTGTGTGACACATCGACCATGAACATGGTTTGAAACTACCACAATGCATGTAAAGGGAATCTTTGGTCTTAAAATATGTGTTTATTACATATCCAGTGGTACTTCTAGTATATTCCCTAAATTTGATATTAGAAAAGAGATAATGGAATTAGCAAGTTGTGCACTTGATCTCTTAAAGAGGTATGTCAAGTATGGATAGCATTCCTAGAAGGTTTAACTCAGGTATGCATTTCTTAGGTGAGTAAGGATCCTATTAAAATCTTTATGTGTATAGATATTGAATTGATCTTTAATAATTATGGGTTTGCATGATCAAGATACCTTATAGTTTTATCATTTTATTATGTAAAGAGTTTTGTGATTCATTGATCAATGTGATATGAGTTTGCAAGTGAAAAACATTTAGAGTTCATCCATGTATGAAATTAGCATGACCTCATGTGTTAAATTTCTCATATCTATGGTTATGATTTAATCTAAATTGTGTTGATGAATCTGTGATAATGCATGAGGATGACATGATGCTGATTCCATTTCACACTTTAGAAGTACATGTCCAATATGATGACTAGATGAAGATGATCATTGTGACTTCTGCATAAGAGAAAATATAAAGAGGGAGAACTTTCTATGCCAATTTGTTTTGATTCTTTGTGTTGTCATGACATGTTGCATATATGTGATTGATATGATCTTGATGGAATATAGATAATACATGGATGGATGCTAAGACTATGTCATTATATAAAATCGACATTGGTTATTGTTGACTATTGAACTAAATTTAACTTGTAGGAAAGATCCACAAGAGGAGGTTGATGTGACTTTCTATAATGAAAAGTAATGAATTATGCATATCATGTTTATGCTTAGAGGGAGCTGAGTTCTGAGGTATAGATATATTAAGAGGATCCACGAAATGTAGGATCAATTATCATAGTTATTTTTCCTCTTAGGTGTTAGCATAAAGTCAACAAAAGAGAATATGTCAGACATTTTTTATTGGTGGCTTGTTCCTTACTATATTGGAAGAAACGGTAAATTCAGAGATCAACATGGAGCCAATAGTGCTCCTAAAACCCCATCCTAATGGGATTACAAAGTAAATATGCGATATCCCTTGAGAAATTTATTCAGAGATCCTCCTAATGATAAAGAAGTGATCCAAGTCTATGAGTTGTCCCTTTAAGATGAGGAAAGCGAGGAGGACATGTATTCTTTAGTTTATCTCTTTAAGAAGCCTATTGTGAGGCTTCAAGGTTTCTCTTCTTTGATATCGCAGATAAGGCATGTCATTGACTCTGAATTCTCCACTTATGAGGAGGCATCCAAACATAATGTTTGGAAAGATGTTATGAACTACAATTAATAATGACATGTGGAAATTGGTTCTCGTCTAACCTTGGATTTGGCATTGGCAATAGGTTGATTCCACGAGCTCAAAATCCTACTAAGATAATATAAAAAACAACATACCTGAGGAATCCCATCTCTGAGGTTCCATTCAGAGTTCATATCCATTGTCTTCAAATCCATTTTTTAGTTATTTTGTATTATATATATATGAAAATATTTTTGTGGTTTTCTTAGGTTTTGGTTTGTCCATTATATCTCATCTTTTGTGTCCCTATTAGACCATGGCTTAAGGATGACATATAGGGTACCTATTAGGCCATAAAATTTATCATTGGGGTTTATAGAAAATGTGTGAGGCTCCAAATCATCACACATGTACTTCATAAGAGATTATTTCCTACAAGCATGATTTAGTGGAAATGTTAAGGTTGATAAAACTAAGCATGATCCTTGGGCATCATTCCATAGGTAGGGGTTGAAATTGAAGGTATTGAGCCATAAAATTTACTAGTAATACTCATGGATAATGCATGGGATATTTAACCACCATGAAAACCTAGCAAAGTGTATGTGGCCCCACTTCCACCCCACCTTATACACTAGCTATTCTCATGTTGTTCTTATCAATATGTGCTTATCCACCCAATTAAATTACCAAACATCTTTGGAATATGGATATTTATGTGATATTATTTTCTCTATAACCAACTCCATTATCCTTGTGTCTTTATTCTTAATATGAATAAAGAAAACCAAAACTTTGGATCCCACATTGACAACCAATTCAATTATGATTATGATAGAAGAGTCCTGTAGACTAGGTATGTTTTGAAATAGGTTAAAGATGAACAAAAACATAAACATCATAATAATATGCTTCTTTAAGTGTCAAAAATATCATGCTTACCCTTTCTTTCTCCTCGACCTTTGTTGCTTCCATTTCTTTTGCCCATGCCTCTCCTCGAACTTCCCCCATTATTCTTCTTGATAGAATAATTTGGTCCATCTACCATGGTTCCATCATCGCCATTGTTTACTACTGCAGTTGAAGGCCACTCTTGCGCAAGGTTACTACCTGGAGCAAACGATACAAGATTTACCTTAGAATTAAGTCTCGTGCTTCTCCTGACGCTTCTTGTAACAAAAGTGTTATTAAATTGAGCACATAGATCTGTGGACCAGCGCACAACTCACAAGATAGATCATACAATTTACTCAGCAATTGAAGAGTGAAATAGTGCAAAAATGGATTGAAACTTTGAATGCTTTCATTAATCAAAAGTAATTAGATAATTAATTGCAATGAAGTACAATGGCTAAATAGCCTCATGCAATTCAATTCCATGTGAGAAAAATCAAATTGGTTGGATTCTACTTGATTGAATGGTTAACTGACCTATCTAAATAATTATCGGAGTTCATCGGAGTTCAAAATCAAAGCTCAAGTGTCTAATTCAGTGTTATCTAGTCTAACTAGCTGAGGTAGGTGAGTAAATGCACCTCACCTGCATGCAGCCATGCAATCCTAGTGCTAAATGAGTAGAACAAAATGTAGGGGACTATAACTGAATGTAACTGACTCGTAATTGAGCTTGACTAGTCACCTACTGAACTCAACTAATGGAGGTTGGTATTAGCACTCCCAGTGGCTCCTAATTTGTAAGGATTGATCCATGAGGCTCCTAAACTGATGCATGCAAGTGTAATCAGTGGAATTTGTCCTCAATTAGTGTTCCCCACAATTTAGTAACTGTTACATGTTCCCCAATTAGGACAAGTGGACCCAATGGTACTAGTGACTAAAAATAGGTTGAAAGGACTCTTGATTTAGACATGAATCTTGATTTAGACATAAATGACCAAATTAGATAGGGGAGGATTATAATCCTAACACCCCCCAGAATGATAACTTGGAAAATTTGTGGGCCCTAGTAAATAATACCATAGGTCACCCATTAAAACAAGTAAAGTAAGTTCTCAATACAAGGAGCTGGGGAAAAAACCACATGGGAAAAAATCCCCCTGTCTAACTAAGTACATAGAATCAGGATTCAAGTTTGAAAAACTTGAAAAATATGTTGTTGCAATCTCTATGATGTAGTGAAGCACCATGCATGATGTTTTGTGAACAGGTATCCTGGGGCCTGGCATGTAGACTTCTCCATCTTCTCCGAAAATGATGATGGAAGGAAGGAGAAATGTAACCTTTTCCTCTTGCATGATGAAGATGTGTATAATCCACTCTATTCTTCTGAATGCAGTGTGACTAATCCCTTGCCATGAAGTATCTTATGAATATTTTGTTGCATATCTATGAAGGAGGTAAGATTGCATGACATAGTGCAAGGTTATTAGTCTTTTGAGTGTCAGATGGATTTCCAGTCACCTTCCTAGCTTCCATTTTCGAAGTAGGGGTTGGATCTAGATATGAATCACACAAAATCTCAATCTCATCAACTGATATAGCTGGATATAAAATACTAGTGGAAACTGCAAAAGAAGTAGATGGAATGTTTTTACCTTCCCTTGCAAGTGGCTGTTGAGAGTGCACTGGTTCTAAAAATGGCATGAAATGTGATAACTCATATTCCTTGGAGGCATGATTTTCAGCACCCTTCTATACGATGTTCCCAGTAGAGATATATGTGATCTCCACTAAGTTAGGGCCAAATATCACTCACTTTGGAGAGCCAGTATGAGTCATCTAGTATAAAGATAATAGATTTGGTGATAAGGAGGGCACATAAAGCACATATTTTAAATTTCCATGTTCAAGCTTGATAGAACCCTTCCCTTTGGCTTGAATTTTACTGTTATTTCCCATATGAATACTAGGACCATCAAAATACGGCAAGGAAGAGAATGATTCTTTGGATTCAACCATATGATTGGAAACTCCAAAGTCAATGAGGAAGCCATGTATTATTGAGAAACTAGCCTTCAGTGCATGGCATGTCTCTTCATGGTATTCAGTTTCTTCTCTATGGTCAACCTTCCTTGCGCTAGAAGGTATAGTAATGTTATGTTTCTTCAGAAGAAGATCCATCTCGTCAATTTTTCTTCTCATATAGGAGATTTTTGGATGAAATCCCATTCCACCGTAAGAACAAAGTGTCTTTCCTTTTCCATTCTTCTTACTTCTATTCAAACCTGGAGGCTCATTTGAATGCTCTTTCTCCATAGGAGACTCATCCTTTTGCTTCATCATTGGATACCTTGGGTCCTCCTGCAACCGGTGCTTGATCTTCGGAATATTGAATAATACCCATCTAGATCAACTTTTCATGATCTTGAGTGAGAGATTCAATGAAGGAGTTAAGAGTAGGCATCCTCCAATTTGGAGTAGTGAGATTCACTGAATGAAATGTTGATACAAATGCTGAGTATTCTACACCAAGTTTTGAGAGAATGGAAAGGATGAGTTGATAATACTACTTCACAACCTTACACATATTCAATTGGAACACTAGATGCTTGAATTCGGTGAAGTAATTCAGTGTTTCGAAATTGTCTCGATGAAGATAAATCAGCTCATTCTCTAGCTAATAGATCCTCAGATCATCCTTCTTGTCAAATAAGGAAGCAATCTTATCCCAAAACCTCTTGGGAGTCTTCAATCCATTGATGTGGAAGAGAATATCTCAAGATATTGAGAGGCACAAGCATCCATATGCTTCATCAATCCTATTCAAGTAATTTTCGTTGTCAACATAATGAATTGGATCTACCTCTGTCTCCATTGTGATTCTGAAGAGTCTTTTGGAGTGTAGCTATGTCTCCATGTCCTCCTTCCACTAGTGGTAGTTGAAAGGAGTGAGAAGCTCCATTGGAAGAGCCATTTATAATTCAAAGAAGAGGAATGCACTACTGTAGCGAATGTAGTGAAGGAGACTGAGCTTCTTGTAGCGAATACAGTGAAGGAGACTGATAAACCTATAAATCACACAATTAAATAGACAAAGTAAGGTCAACATTTTGCACTTTTGGAATTTCCTTTACACCCATATTAGTTGATCAAGAAATCTTGATCAACATTTCCTTTGCTTGGGATATTAAGTGGTAAATTCTCTGCTTCTAGTGCAGTACTGGAAGGAGCAATTTTGCTCAAAAAATGTTTTGATCCAATTTTGAATCTGTAGTAGGAGAAGTTCCTTGTCCTGCCAAGTATCTGACACCATATTAAGTTGAGCACATATATTTGTGGACCAACACACAACTCACAAGATATATCATACAATTTACTTATTAATTCAAGAATGAAACAATGCAAGAATGTCTTGCAACTGTGAATTCTTTCATTAATCAAAATTAATTAGATAATTAATTACAATGAAGTAAAATGGCTAAATAGCCTCATGCAATTTGAATCCATGTGAGGAAATTTAAATTGGTTGGACTCTAGTTGATTGAATGGTTAATTGACGTTGTCTAGATCATTATCAGAGTTCATCAGAGTTCAAAATTCAAACTCAAGTGTCTAATTCAGTTTTAACTAGTCTAACTGACTAAGGTAGGTGAGTAAATGAAACTCACCTACATGCATCCATGCAATCCTAGAGCTAACTAAGTAGAACTAAATGTAGGGGACTAGAAATGAATTTCACTAACTTATAACTGAGATTGACTAGTCACCAACTGAACTCAACTAATGAAGGTTGGTATCAGCACTCCAAGTGGCTCCTAATTTGTAGGGATTGATCTAGGAGGCTCCTAAACTGATGCATGCAAGTGCAATTAGTGTTCCCCATAGTTTAGTAACTAGTACATGTGCCGCAATTATGCGAAGTGGACCCAATGGTGCTAGTGACTAAAAATAGACTGAAAGGACTCCTGATTTATTTATGCCTCCTGATTTAGACATAAATGACCAAATTGGACAAGGGAGGATTATAAATCTAACAAGTACTAGATGGAGTCCCAAGATCTCCAACACCATTTCGATGACCTCTAAATTTTTTGCAATTCATCGATGGATTTTTATCCTTGGAATGTGGAGATGTTGGGGTTTATTCTAAAACCAAAGACACTCCTACATCACGTTACCTAACCTTTTCCATAGCACACAACAAAGATATCCGATAAAGTATATCAAAGTCTATCACCTGGCTTCGTAGTAGGTAAAATAAAAAATAATACTCAAATATGCAAGTTCAAGTGAGATTCATATAAGAAACAAAATTGCATTAAACGTTAATGGAATTTTGACAAACCTCAAAAGAATCATAAAAAATCGAGCCAATTATTGTGAATCTTTAACGAAAAATCCACCAATGCCATAAAAATTTAGCAGCTAACTACTTTTTTCCTTGAGAGATGTCCTCTTATAATGCCAAAGATGTAAAAACATTTGATCCACTTCTTCATAGTAACACTACGGGCATTATTTAAATTCTTGTTTCTTCATTCCATTTTAAACCAAGACCAAAATTTCCTTAAGAGTACAAAGACAGTTAGCTTTTGTGTTAATATTGATATCCACTTCTTATTCCTTGGTTGTTCTAGGTAAAAATGAGGTTATGGATGGGGGGGTTGTTGAAAACAACCTTGTAGGGTGAAATTTTGGTAGCACCATGATAGGTGGTATTGTAGTACCTTTTTGCAAGGGGGGTGTAGGGGGGATGGGGGAACTACTAAAACCAATGGCCATATCATAAGTATTATAACATGTATCATCATTGTTGGCATCGATGTTGTCATCATAATCATCATCAATTCCATATGGTACATCAAAACCATCTTGACCATCATCCTCATTATCATCATCATCATCAGCATTAAGTACATCATCAACAAAATCATCGTCATCATTGTCTTTATGGGAACACATATGCCATTAGTGTTCTTAATCACTCATGAACATTAGGATTCATGTCATGTAATTGTTCAGGTCATACATATGTCATTATAGTCATTTTGATGATAATAGGGTTGTTTATATGTTGTTAGATACATTTAGGTTCCATTATAATTATTTATGATCCAAAAGTGATACCACATGAGTAATCATCGTTGACATCCACATCCACATCGTCATCATAATCATACAATAAATCAACATAATTGTCATCATCAATATAATTGCGATAATAATGAGTGATGAGCCGTACTACCTCACAACAATGGATGATATAGTCTTATACTTATCAAATAATATCCATATGCTCCATCATAATTATTGTAATGCATCATCGTCATGTTGTTAGGGCCAAGACTATTCCATTAGGGTCTATCAAATGTTGTTGGGGACACTCAAATTCCATTAGAGAAATTTAGGTGACATTAAGGTAATTTACCCCTCATTAAGATTAATCAAGATCCAAAAGTTCCATGATTACGATCATTTAGGTGCCACTATGATAAATCAAGATCCAAAATTACTATCACATGAATCATGATCTTTGATATATCTGACGTTATGTTGGACATTTTCCAAACACAATTCTTAGCTTTAAACCTTGTCCAAATCCTTATGTGATTCCTTTCAAAATTTCTAGCATTATTCCAGGCGCTATGTTGGATCTTTTATAGGAGCAATTATTGGCTTTATACTTGGCTCTATGTTTAATATTTTTCTTGTTGAAATTCATGGCACAATTCATGTTGCTAACCCTGGATTAATATAAGGTGCTATACTATTCACGACGTTTTTTTGGAGGCTATTCTTAGTGTTATATGGGATTCTTTTGTGGATGCTAATTGGGACGTTAATTGGGATGCTAATTGGGATGATAATTGTGATGCTAATTGGGACACTAATTGGGACGTTAATTGGGATGCTAATTGGGATGATAATTGTGATGCTAATTGGGACGCTAATTGGGACGTTAATTGGGATTCTAATTATCATCCAAAATAGCGCCAACTTTTCAAAATGGATGATAATTGGGATGCTAATTGAGATGCTAATTGGGACACTAATTGGGATTCTAATTGGGATGCTAATTGGGATGCTAATTGGTATGTTAATTGGGATACTAATTAGCATCCAAAATAATGCGAATTTTTAAAAAGAGACGGTAATTGGGATGCTAGTTGGGATGCTAATTGGAATGCTAATTGGATTCTAATGGGGATGTTAATTGGGATGCTAATTAGGACATTAATTGGGATGTTAATTAGCATCCAAAATAGCACCAACCTTTAAAAAGGGACACTTATTGGGATGCTAATTGGGATGCTGATTGGGACACTAATTGGGATGCTAATTGGGATGCTAATAAGGAGGCTAATTGGGATACTATTTGGGATGCTAATTAGTATCCAAAATAGCGCCAAATTTTAAAAAGGGATGCAAATAATTCCATTAGAAGAATCATCCCATGGAAACGCATCCACTTTGTCCAAAAAAAGATGAAAAGACACTAAAAGTGATAGGGGACGCTGAAAATGAAGGTAAAAAGGACACTAATCACAGTGTTTTGTTGTAGTGTAGAGAACCACTTAGAAAAGATAATCAAGACATTGATATCGGATAATGGTTGAGAATACACTTCAAAGGAATTTGAAGCATTCTATAAGGAGGGTGGAATAAAGAGGGAACTAACCACTCCCTATAATCCCCAACAAAATGGTGTCCCGGAAAGAAAGATTAGAACTATCATGGAAGTAATGAAGACCATGATTCATGACTAAGAACTCTATATGCACCTATCATTTGAAACAACAAGGACAACCCTAGTTGTGCCAAATATATTATCTCATAGTGTTCTTAGATTCAACACTCATGAAGAGATGTATACCGAAAAGAGACCTCAAGTAATCCATCTCAAGATATTTGGTTGTCTAGTATATATACATATTCTGAAAGAGAAGAGAACCGAAATGTATCCTTATGGAAATAAGGGAATATTTGTTGGATACTATGAAGTATCCAAAGCCTTCGGGATATACATTTATAGATTCCATCATATTGATATTAGTATGGATGTAACATTTGATGAAGAGATAGCTCTTATGAAGTCTAGAAGGTGTCAGCTTGAAGAAGTACATGAAGAGGATGTACCTCCCAGAAGGATATAAGCTGAACCATTTCCCGAAATAGTAGCATCATAAAATAATGACATGCTAAATCCTCAGAAGCCCCCTACTATGGACATGTCGTGAAAGAGAAAACCTGCTTGGGTAAGAGAAATCATAAAAGAAGTAGAAAGATATGGAGCACCAAAATGCTCCACAAGAACCAACAAGAGATCAAAGCCATATTCCTGTTATGTAGCTTTGATGTGTGATATTGTATATCAAAAACTCATCATCTATGAGGAAGCTGCAGAGAAGAAAGAATGGGTTGAAGCAATGACAGAACAATACCAGTTGATTATGAAGAATGATGTTTGGGATATTGTTCCCAAACCAGAAAACAAGAGTGTGGTACCTTTGAAATGGATCTACAAGATAAAACATGCTATTGTTGGAAGTATTGAAAAATGGAAAGCAATATTTGTGGCTAGAGGTTTCGCTCAGAAAGAGGGGATTGATTATGAAGAGACATTTGTTCCAATAGAAAGGTACACTTATAGTAGAACTATCATGACACTTGCTTCCAAGATGAAGTGGGACGTACACCAGATGGATGTAAAGACAAACTTCCTTAATGGTGTGATTAAGGAAGAGGTTTACATTGAACAACCATAAGGATTTGAATTTGAAGACAAAGCAACTCATGTATGCAAGTTTGAAAAGGCTCTGTATGGACTGAAGCAAGCTCCTAGAGCTTGGTATGGCATAATATATAGCTTCTTGACAAGCATGGGATTTACTGAGACTAAAGTTGATCCTAATATTTATATGAATATCATGGATGATGAACCAGTCATACTATAATTGTATGTGGATGATGTATTTATGACTTGAAATGAGAAATATATCAAGAATTGAAAGAAGAAGATAGCTGAATAATTTGAGATGAAAGATCTTAGATTGACACATTATTTCCTAGGGTTGGAAGTGTGGCAGAGCTGAGAAGGAATATTTATGATTCACGGAAAGTATGTAGTAAAAATATTGAAAGGATTTTATATGTTGGATTGTAAATCCATGACCACACCCATGGACACAAACCCTAAACTTTTATGTGATGAGACATCAGAGTTAGTGGACATGACTCACTACAGATAGATTATTGGGCCATTAATGTATCTAACGAACATAAGGCCAGATATATGCTTTGTTGTTAACACCTTGAGTCATTATGTAGTCAAACCTAGACCAGTTCACTTGATAGCTACAAAGCATGTCATGAGGTACCTAAAAGGTATGATTGATTTGGGAATTTACTATGGGAAAGATTATGACTACAAATTTTATGGATATACAAATTCATATTAGGCAGGAAGTGCCACAGACAAGAAGATTTCCTTAATTGGATGTTATTGTCTGGGATCCACCATGATCTTATGGTTTACTAAGAAACAATCAATTGTTTCTCTTAGTATGGCTGAAGAAGAGTACATTGCAACTTGCTCCACTTGTTGTGAAGCGATATGGATTTGGAAGCTGATGTCAGGATTATTTGACATGGAGTTGGAAACTACAATAATTCTCTTTGAAAACTAGAGTTGTATAAAGATGATAGAGAATCTAATGTTCCATGACAAATCAAAGCACATAGAAATCTGATATTTTTATATAAGGGATATGGTACAAAAGGGAGCTATCAAGCTCCAATATATGAGTACTGATGAACAAGTTGCTGATGTACTAAAGAAGCCTCTATCTGGAGTGAAGTTTGAATATTTATGTGACAAGCTTGGTGTAGTTTGAAAATAATTTCCTTGCAAGGAGGAATAGTGATGGGAATATAGATCATGAATATATGGACCTACTTCGAAAAGGAAGACCAGGTCAAAGACATGAACCCTCCTCAGACAAATGGGGAGCAGGTTGATAATATGGAACTTCCCAGGAAATGGGGAGTAATGATGAGACTAACATCGATGATGGATGACAACGATGATCGTTTGACATTTATTTGTGGATGATAGTATCCTTTCTTGAGGATGGTAGGTATAGCACTTTGTGCTTGACAGTGGTCCTTACTAGCTAAGGATGGCTCTGCATATGATACTCTTGCATAGAGAGTACCCACATTCACTTGTGGATACTGTAGAATAACACTTGCTCAAGAGTGGTCCTAACATTTATGGTATAGATGCTCTATGATGAGCCCTCATGGATGACAAGACTGACATTTTGTATGCAGTGGATATCTGCTTTGCAGACTATACTCTTGTATGGAGAGTATTCCTACATTCATATGTATATTCCATATAATAACACTTGCTTAGGAGTGGTCCTAACCTCAGTGGTATGGATTATCTATGATGAGTCCTCATGGACGTTGTAGTATAAAAATGAATTGGGAGTGGTCCTAACCTATGTGGTATGGATGTTCTACAATGGGGCAACATTTTCTATGCAACTGAGATCTTCTCTATGGACAATACTCTTTCTTGGAAGAGTATTCCTACATGTAAGTGTAGATACCATACTATAACAGTCACTTGGGAGTGGTCCTAACCTATGACATGGTATGGGTGTTCTATCATGGGATGACACTTTGTATGAGGTCAAGATATGCTCTGCAGACAATAATATTTCTTGGAAGAGTATTCCTACATGTAAGTGTATATATCCTAGTATAAAAATCACTTGAGAGTGGTCCTAACCTGTATGGTATGGATGGTCTACAATGAGTCCTCACAAATAATAGGGTCGGCACTAGATGCAGTCAAGATCTATATTTAGTTGTAGACAATTCAACTAGTCGATTCCATGGATCATGCTGATGGAGGATTGTATCGTTCTTGGACATAGGTCCAAAAGTGATCAGGATTGATCATCCCATAAACAAATCATGTCTACTGTAGGTAGCATGGCAGTGAAGAATCAAGTAGGTCGAAGTACACCAATGAAGGGTAAAGTAGATCGAATTACAACTGAAAAGGATCAAAAGGATTGAATTACTACTGCAAAGGATCAAAAGGATTGAAGTTTTGCTGCAAAAGGGTAAAAATACTTGAAGTGCTACTACAAGGGATCAAAAAGATCAGAAGTCTATTGCAAAAGATCGAACTGTTGTTGTAAAGGCTCAAAGTACTGCAACAGATCAAGAATATCAAAGTGCTACTAAGAAGGATTGAAATGTCGAAGAATTGCTACAAAAGGATTAAGTGATCATGTGATGCAAAAGATGAATAGTAATTGTTCCAATTACTAATTGAGAAAACGTCCTATGACGTATAGATGTATTACCTCAATGTACTATCTAAATTATTGTCTCTCTATTCTCCTATAGTCTATGATGATGTTGTCAGTAGAATAAACTTCTTGCTAAGGGAGAGTGTTGGAATATTGTAATTTCAAAGGATATTCTAAATGTATTTTACTGATGTAACCTAAGGGAGATTTTATTATTCCTCAAACAGGGTGTTACTACTTTTTTTGGTCATCATAGATTCATGTGTTATTTTTGATCATTTAGTCAATATGATCTAGGATCTTATTTGAGAGAAGAACATGCACAACAATAATCAGAAGAGACAAGAGACACAAAGATTTTTCCTCGAGGAAACCATAAAGGAGAAAACCCCACAACTTCCTCAGATATATAATGAGCACCAATAGAAAAATTAAGACCCAAAACCAAAATATTGTCTCCGACAATTGTTCTCTCTCTCACTTGTGCAAGCTCCTCTTTTCTGACTCATGTGCTACAGTTGAGTGAGTGTGTGTGTTACAAATAGAGACTCTCAATCTCTATTTATACTAGTTTTCCACTTGACAATTACTTACCAAGGTCGACCTCACTAGGAGAGTCTAATAAGCCTAGTACCCCTCAAATGTGGGAACTATTTGCCTGACTTATAATGGAGGGTTAAATTCTATGACTTTACATGACTTTATTATATTAATGATTCTCCCGACATGAACATTGGGGTATAATGAAATACAATATAAGATATACAAGTGAATACAATCCGAAGTTACAAATACATCAACACTCCCTCTTAACTAGGAAGTTATTCTCTTGACATGGTTCATGAGCACAAGTCTTCATCACGGGCTCATCATCATCATCACTACTCCTGCTATCTTGAGAAAATGGTAATATCTCTCAATTCCACTCATCGTAAAAAGTTCCACAGAGCCAAACCTTAATCATGTTGGTTGTAGGCCTATCCTTTATGTAGGTCTTCATCTTATTCAGTTCTTATATCCGACCATGAGAGGCCCAACCTACCACCATGTCAAAAAGTATCAGCACTTATATCCGACCATGGGAGTCCCAACCTGCCACCATGTCAGAAAGGCCCAGCACTTACATATGAACATGGGAGGATGAGCCTTCCACCATGTCAAAAATGCCCAGCACTTACATCTGACCATGGGAGGAACATACCTCCACCATTCCATAAAGGATCAGCACTTACATGTGACCATGGGAGGCCCAACCTTCCACCATGTCAGAAAGGCCAAGCAGTTACATCTAACCATGAATGGCCTAGCCTGCAACCATGTCAGAAATTCCTAGCACTTACATATGACCATGGGAGGCTTATCCTACCACCGTGTCAGAAAGGATCAACACTTACATCTGACCATGGGAGGCCCATCCTACCACCATGTCAAAAAGGATTAGCACTTACATTCGATAATGGGAGGAACACATCCCGCAACCATGTCAGAAAGGATTTGCACTTACATATTAACATGGGAGTAACACATCCCGCAACCATGTCAGAAAGGATCGTGAACTTAAATTAGACCATGGGAAGAACACATCCCACAACCATGTCAGAAAGGCTCCTACACTTACATCTGATCATGGGAAGAACCAATCTTGCAACCATGTCAGAAAGGCTCTGCACTTACATATGACCATGGGAGGAACACATACAACACCCATGTTAGAAATGCTCCTGCACTTACATCCCACCATGGGAGGAACCAATCCTGCTACCATGTCAAAAAGGCTCTCGGACTCATCACTTCTCCTTAGAAGGAACCTCAATATGGAGAACACCAAGGTTTTCATAGAAGTACTCAAACTTCACTCTAGCCATTTATATCATAGAATCACATCATGGTTTATTATGTCCAAGGATAACCTGTGAGATTTTATCAGACTGATTACATCTGAGTAAAACCTACAGTACCATTTACATCTGAGAAACCTACGAGTTTTTCTAGGATTTTATGCTCAGAAAACCTATCTCATCGGCTATGCTAGAAGTCCCTCTTTCGAGAGATCTTGATCTAGATCACAAACTGGATCTTCAATGCACCTCTTCTTCTTCAGTTGTACTTAGTGCCATGCAGGAATTATTCCTCCTAAACCAAGAGATCACACCTGATCCCATACTGAAGCAACACCCTGAGGTGCTCTTCCTATCAATGGGACTGCATGACCAATTAGAATCCACATACCCATGCAGGTTATTCTTCTGATTTTCTTCATACTTGATTCCATAGTCAATTGTACCCTTCAGGTACCTCAGAATATGCTTTGCAGCAATCAGGTGAACATGTCTCGGATATTTTAGGAACCAACTCAATGTGTTCACAGCAAAGAAAATATCTATTCATGTATTCTTCAGGCACATCAATGACCCAGTCATCTAACGATACATCATGGAATGAACCAAATTTGATGAAGCATCACTAAATAGATTCAAGTACGATGCCATAGGTGTGGCCATGTCCTTGCAGTCCATCATACTGAACATGTTCAATATCTCCATTGCATACTTCTATTGTCCAAGGGAGATTCCATTTGCACTCTACCATGCCTCCATGTCTAGAAAGTACCATACCCAAGTCCTTTATCTTGAACTCGGTAGCAAGTCTCCTTCTTGCAACTTTAATGAGTTCCACTTTTTCTGTTAGGAACAATTCATCGAAATATAATAGGAGCATCACTGATCTTCCACCTTCAACTTTGAAGTAAAGGTTGGAATCCTATTTACTCTCAGTAAGGCCTAGAGTCATCAGTAAGTTGTCCATCCTATCATACCACGTTGAACCTCACGGTATTCTACAATCACTCTCTCTGAAGTGGAGCATCATTCGCCCTCTTCCTTTCGTACTCTATGTATTGAAACATTCTGTACTGGAGTCACAAGTAGGTTCCTCTTCTACTAATATTCTATGTATCCATATAGGGTCACAGGATACCAAGATCCTCTATCTTGAACCTTTTCAAAAGTTCTCTCGCACCCATCTATGAGCTTGTCATTCTCTATAGGCTTTCATATTCAACCTTGTAGAAAAGTTTAAGATCTTCATCATTCTAGGTGATCTTCATGCTCCTCATGTAGGTGTTATCCCATGGGTTCCTTCTGAGCTTGTACAAGGCCTTCTTTAATTTGCACACATGAGTATTCCTGTCATGTGTCTCAACTCGCACTAGCTTCCAATGTCTCTTTATAGTCTATGCCTTCTTTCTGTGAGAATCCTCGTGCTATGAATATTGCCTTCTATCCCACTAAGTTGTTGTCTACTATATGATGGATCTTATAGATCCATATGGAAGATACTACGGAATTCCCTTCAGGTCTTTGACATTGAATTCTAGTCATCATTGTTCATTTTGGATTTTTAGATTGAATCTTGAACTGTCATCACTTGTTCTTTGGAGCAAGTATCATCCTTATTTTCTTGTAGGCGATTCTACGTGATCTTTCCTACAAGTCAAATGCACAAGTTATATGGTTAGAAAATTTTCATAATGCATATTTATAATGAAAAATTCTTATGCATAAAGATATAATCATGAAACTATTTTATCCAATACAACATTCATCCATATCTCATGAAAACTTCATAGATGCCTTCCGTCTCTACCATGACATCATTGAGAATTTGCACTATTCCAATATGTCAGCGAAGAGGTTTTAATCTAGATAAGTAGAAATGGAGAGTTGTATAGCACCATGAGCTATTTACCCATCACATGCATATTAGTAGTATAATTTCATTAATGCAAAAATTCTACAACTAAACAATGTGATATAAAAACCTAGATATATAGGAAAAGACAATTCAAATACTTATCTTTATTTGTTTCATGGGTAGATGTTGATGTATTTGTAACTTCATAATGTATTCACTTATGTATTTCATATATTGTATTTTATTGGTCCTCGATGTTCCTATCGACAGAATCATTAATATAATAAAGTCATGTAAATTCAATGAGATTAACCCTCCTTGTCGATCAAGGGGGAAAAGTCCCCAGAGTTGAGGGGCACTAGGGTTATTAGACTCTCCTAGAGATATCGGCCCTTGTAAGTATTTGTCAAGTTAGAAACTAGTATAAATAACGAGTGAGACTCTCTATTTATCACACACACTCAACCAACTATAGCACAGAGGTGAGAGAGGAGGAGCTCACACAAGTGAGAGAGAGAACAACTGTTTGAGATCATATTTTTGTTTTTGGGTCTTACTGCAACCATTGGTGCTCATTCTGTCACTGAGGAGTTTTTGGGGTTTTCTCCTTTATGGTTTCCCTAAGTAAAATATTTGTGTCTATTGTGTCTTGTGATTGATTGTTATGCATGTTATTCTCTCAGATGAGATCCTAATATCATATTGCTTAAATGATAAAAATCTAACATGGTATCAAAGATAACCTAATAATAAGGTAGTCTATAGCTACAAAATCTAGGGATTCTTAATTTTTGGGTCTCTCTCCACAATCCATCATAAAAATGAGGCTAGGATAACTCTCCATTGAAGAGCACATCTTTCTGTCGAAGCAAAATTTGATTCCAGGTATTTTCCGTTTTTGTTGTGGGAAATTAGGGATTTTTACAAAAGAAGAATTTTTGAGTGATCCCACCATAGGATTTATCTCCTCATAAAAATTGAAATTTATAGAACAAGTTCAAAGTTATTGGTTGAGTAAAAATCCGATAAAGTCAAACTCTAGTTTGACCTCGGTCTAAAAAACCCTAAAATTCTAAAATGGGTACTTTTTGGTACATTCGCTATATCTAGAGATTGAAGAAGGATCAAGAGCATAATTTTTCACAGGAAAAAGATAAAATCCTTGTGTACCTTGTACAAATATTCCAGCCTTAGAATCGCTATATTTTAGGAGATATGATTCCTCCAAATCATGGTTTGAGCCTCTCCTAGGATTCATCCCTAATTAGGACACCTTAGGATAATTTCTATATCTCAGGCTACGAAGGTCTGAATGAAATTTCGCAAGATGTTCGAGATAGGGAACAGACTGTAATTTATGTGGAAAATGTTTCAAACTTGGATGATGAAACAAGGACATGAGGAATTCCATACATGTTCTTTATGCTCAACAGTCCTGAAATAAGTCACCTTGGGAAAAATATAATAATTCCCAGTTGGTTATCTCAATTCTTCTCAAACCTATGTTGTTGAAAAGAGTACATACAAGGATACCTAAGTAAACAATTTGAGACATAGAGGAGCATTAATTTTGGAGATACCATAGAAACACTATTAGGCATTTATGAAGAGGAAATTTGAAAACTAGGGCTTCCTTTTTGGGCAGTTTCCCTCCATTGTTTTCAGAAAAGGAGTACATTGGATAGATTACCTTGAAGAGGCCCATGATTCTATCCAATCAGATCTGAAATATTCTAGGTTTTAAAAATTAGGGTTTCTCTGACAAACCCTAGATCATCTAGATCGAAAACCAGGACAAACACCTCAAATCAGTAAGATCTAATCTTATGTTATTTACATTTGAGGTTCTCATTTCAAAATGACCTATCACACCAGATTGATGGAATCCTTGATGAAGCTGAAAAATTTCGAGAATGGAAGTATAGGATTTCACTAGTTCTTCAAGAAAATGAATTGGACAACTACATAAGTTGAGAGGTTCCATTTCCGGTGGGAGATGAGGTTAAATCCTTATACAAGAAGAACTTGGTCAAGGCCAGGAATATCATTGTTGATTCAATCAAGGATTACCTTATACCACAAGTGTCTTCCCTTAAGACACTTAAAGAGATGTTTGATTCTTTAACCAAGCTATTTTAAGGGAAGAACATAAATCAAAAGATTACTTTGAGAAACTAGTTGAAGAATTAAAAGATCCAGAATGTAGAGACCATACCGTCATACTTTACAAGGGTCTCTCAAATCAAAGAACAACTGGAAGCAATGGATGAATAAGTAGAGAATGAAGAAATTGTTATAACCACCTTGAATGTCCTCCCATGATCATGGGATTCATTCATTCGAGGAATGTGTTCCAGAAGGAAGTGATTACTTTCAGAATACTCTCGGAAGAGTGCACACAAGAAGAAGCTCAGCTCATAATAAGAAAAATAGAAGATGGGAACAACTGAAGATCAAGATCTCATGATCCAAATAAGATCCCTCAAGTGATGAGGAATATAGAGGAATCAATTCTTGTAGAACCTCTTATCCATATTACCATTTGGATAACAAATGATGTTGTTATGAATGAAGAATATGATGAAGCTGAAGGATTAAGAAGGAGTCTACCCACAAAACAAATAAAGATAAGTATTCAAATGTCATTTCATGATATTATTTTGTTATGCATTTATTTATATTGACTTGATGTGTTATGCATGATAGAATGTTTCCATTAATGACAGTATACTACTAATATGCATGTGATGGGTAAGTATCCCATGGTGCTATACAACTCTCCATTGCTACTTATATAAAATGAAACCTCTTTGCTGATATATTGGATTAGTTCACAATCTCAATGTTGTCCTCGTAGAGATGGAAGGCATCTAGAAATTTTCTGTAAGATATGGATGAATGTTTTATTGGATAAAATAGTTGCATGATTATATCTTGATGCAAAAGAATTTTTCATTATGAATACACCTTATGAAATATTTCTAACCATACAACTAATGCATTTGACTTGTAGGAAAGATCACGTAAAATCACCTACAAAAGAAGGATGAGAATTGTTCTGAATAGCAAGTGGCGACAGTTCAAGAAATTATCCAAAATGAAGAATAATATGATGAATGCAGTTATGTGACATTGTTGAGGGACATAATTGATGCAGAGCCTTCCAGCTATGAAGAAGTATCCAAGAATAAAGGGAAGGAAAGTCCGTAGTATCTTCCATATGGATCTACAATATCCAAAATGCAGCACATGGAAACATCACGGGATACAAGGAAAGATTCATAGAATGAGGCCTCTCACAGAAGGAAGGTATAGACTAGAAAGAGACATTTGCAGCCACTGGAAGTTAATGCACATGATAGGTAGACTTATTTGTGCAAATTAAAGAAGGCCTTGTACAAGCTCAGAATACACCCATGGGATAACAAATACATGAGGAGCTTGAAGATCACCTAGAGTGATGAATATATTAACCTTTGCTACAAGTTTGAATATGAAATCCTATAGAAGATGAAAATCTCATAGATGGGTGCAAGAAGAACTTTTGAAAAGGTTCAGGATCTTGGTATCTAGTGACCCTAGATGGATACATGGAATCTTAATAGCAGAGGAAGCTACTTGTCACTCTAGTACAGAATGTTTCAATACATAGAGTATGAAAGGCAGAGGGATAATGATGCTCTACTTCAGAGGGAGTCACTACAAAAGATTTTGAGGTTCGAGATGGTACGACGATATGGACAGATTACTGACCACTCTAGCCTTTACTGAGAGTAAAGGGGATTCAAAACTTTATTTCAAGGTTGAAGGTGGAATACCAGTGATGCTCCTATTATATGTCGATGACTTGTTCTAAATAGAGAAAGAGGAACTCATTAAAGTTGCAAGAAGGAGACTTGCTTCCAAGTTCGAGATGAAGGACTTGGATATGATGCACTACTTTCTAGTCTTGGAGGTGTGAAAAAGTGCAGATGGAATCTCCCTAGGACAAGGAAAGTATGTAGTGGATACCCTGAAGAGGTTCATGATGATGGACTGCAAGGCCATGAACACACCTATGACATCAAACCTGAAGCTATTGAGTGATGCTTCATTAGAGATGATTGATGCCACGATATATCGTCAGATGATTTTCTCCTTGATGTACATGACGAATATGAGACCGGATATTTGCTTTCCTATGAACACTTTGAGACATGTCCACCTGATGTTTTTAAAGCATACAGTGAGGTACCTAAAGGGTACAGTTGATTATGGGTTCCAGTATGAGGTGAATTAGAACATTAACCTGGAGGGTTATGTGGATTTGGATTAGGAAGGCAGTGCCATTGAGAGGAAGAGAACTTTCAGGTGCTGCTTCAGTATGAGATCAGGTGTGATATCTTGGTTTAGTAGGAAGAAGTCTTGCATTGTAGTGAGTATAGCCAAGAGAAGAGTAGTGAAGCTCTAGTTTGTGATCCAGATTGGTACCTCTTGAAAGAGTTTGTCTGAGACAAGTTGTCTGAGCATAAAATAATGGAAAAGGTCGTAGCTTTCTTAGATGTAAATGGTTCTATAGGTTTTCCTTGGATGTAATTGGTCTTAGAAAATATTGCAGGTTATCCTTGGATGTAATCAGCCCTAATGTGATTGTATGCTAGAAATTGCCAAAGTGAAGTTTGAGTACTTCAGGGAGAAGCTCGGTGTTCTCCATATTGAGGTTCCTTCCAAGGGGAAGTGATGAGCCTGTGTGACTTTCTGACATGGTGGTAGGATTGGTTCCTCCCATGGTCAAATGTAAGTGCAAAGCCCTTCTAACTTGAATGCTGGATGTGTTCCTATCATGGTCAAAAGAGAATCATTTATATATATACTTGTACCTATAGAAGATACCTAGATAGGACTTTAGTCTAGGCATTAAATTATGGATACTAGTATATGGTTTATCAATAATACCCTTATGAGATGTGAAATCATACAAAGGATAATAAGATAGACCTCTTTGAATAATAATTACTCTTTCCTTAAAATAAAAAGTAATAACACTATAGTTTTAAAGAAAAACAATTTGTATCAAGGCATCTCTATTTTTGTAAGTATTATAATAGTTGTAAACTATCCTATGTAATAAGTACTACTTATCATGTGTGTTATCAGTCAAATTATTTTATGACTTTAATTGGATCATAGATTTTCTAGGTTGTTTTAACTCATTATTTTGTAGAAAGAATTCTGTTTCACAAGATGCATTTTACTAGATTTGCATACAAGTTTTAAATTGATAATAGAATGATGGAAGTTGAAAGAACAATTTTTAGCAGTAGCAAGTCGGAAGAATAACTGAGCTAAGTTCAGTTTATTAAAATTACTATTATTACTATCAACTATGAAGATCATAAAAAATAGGATCAATGATACCTATTTTACTACTCAAGCGGTAAAACAAATAATTTAACTAGCATTTTATTTTATGCCAGTTGGGATGATAATTTTGATTTGGGAAAAATGGTAACAAAACTTCTTCCCTGTAAAGGACCTATAAAAGAAGCATCACTTCACTGCATTAGCTATAAGCTAAGTAAGCCTCGATCTCAACTGAAGTTCTTTCCTACTTGTCATAAGACAGTAAAAACATACTTAGTATTAAGATTTAGAAATAGGTTTTATTTATTGTTATTCCAAATCATAACCTGCTAAATCAAATCCTTAACATGGAATTATGAAGACAAAATTATAAATATATAGAACTAGAGATTTACAAAATGTTCACTTCTAGTTAATACTGTTTAAAGTAACCGTTAGCAGTTATTTGTTCCTAGGCGGTGACGACTACAAACATTTTATGTTACATGAAAAATTTTAAATTTTTATGAATTTTAGGAGTATTACATGTGGTATCAGAGCACAAGGTTAAGAAACTAGGCCTAATTGTGGCTCAACTTGCATAGATAAATAGTAGATTCCAAAACATGTATACTGATTATAACTTTTCTTTTGAAATATTATTTCCAGAGAAATTTTTCTAAGTTAAACTGCAGGTATGGAAAGATTGGAGGAATATGCAGACGAGAAGTCCCCATTTACTGAACGAAGTAATTCTAAAAGAGAATCTATAAAAGAAGAAATAACTAATAAATATTTTGAATTATTACAAACAATTAAAGAACTAAGAATAGAGATGGAAACAGTCAAAAAGTAAAATTAAAGAATTCTGAGAGCTTAGGAGGAGCTGAATTAGATTTCAATGGAAAAACTTTAGAATGATGAAAAATATAAATGAGCAGAATATGAAGATATGCCTTACGCACATAAAAATAAAAAAGTCTAAACAGTCTAAAATCGAAAGCAGCTCATCCTCTGAGATTTATGGCGATCCACATAGGAAGAATTATCAGTATACTAGTGATAGTAGCGAAGATAATCATCAGATAAGAAATATCAAATTTAAACCTTATGAAGAAATTTAAGGAGAATTTAAGGAAATAAAACAACCAACTTTAAATGGTGAAATTGAGAAAGGAGAAGAGGCTGAATCATGGATATCTGGGATGAATAAATAGTTTGAAATTTATAATTATTCTAATCAGCTAGAAGCAAGAATGGCCATTTACAAGCTCACTGGGAAGGCGGATATTTGGTGGTAGGACCTAAAATGAGTAAAAGGCATTAGGAAGAAGAATATTAACTGGAGCACGTTTGAGAAATATTTTAAGAAGAAATTCTTGTCAGAACAGTACTACAAAGAGCGGGCTAAGGAATTTTATGAACTAAATCTAGGAACAATGAACATGAAAGAACTAAACAATAAATTTTTAAGCCTACCTCGAAATGTGCCTTACATTGTGGATGAGAATCCTAAGGTACAACGGTTTCTAAGCTGTTTAACTTTTCATATAAAATATAGAATTTAATATGATAATCCAAAAACCTTAGAAGAGGCGATGAGAAAGGAAAATTTTTGTTATGAGCAGAATCACAAAAAGGAAAGTATGTCAAACTAGAAGGCTAAAAGATCTAATAATTTTGAATAGAGGAGGAAACGTTTCGTACCTAACTGTAATTTTAGAAATAATAACACATGAAATTTCCCTAATAAAAAATTCCAAGGGAATAAAGGTGATTCATAGTTAAATCCAAATGGCCAAAGAAATAAAGAACCTATTAATAATCATAGTAATTACACCAAGATCAATGAACGAAACGAATGAGTAAAATGTTGGGAATGTAATGGTCCTCATTATGCATTAGTTTTCCCCAACCGGAAGAAGACTGTTAGCAACAGGGATAATTATAGGGGCAAAATTTATCCTAATGGGCTAATTTTCCATGTTTTTATCCAAAAAAAGATTCGCCATTTTGCAATTTTTGAAGCCCTGTTTCGCCCAATTATGATGTGGTAAACTTTTTTCACCCTAGAAATCACCAAATTATTAGAGTAATGATATAAAATCCTTGGAAATTAAAATATGTTTTTAAAAATATCGCCAAACACTTTATAGTTGGTGTTTTAAGAATTGGTAAGATTAGCCAACATTTATACAATTTTAAATATGTATGGTTCCTTAAAATCATCCCTGGTTAGCAACATACATACGGTGCAGGAGGAGATGACTATTGGTGATCTAGCAAGGACAATGACCAGGATCAACGCAGCACTAGAAAACAGGCAAGCGGACTATCAAACTTCCATGGTGGAAGTGGAAGGTAAGCTGGATCAAACACCTATATCTATTTTAATTGATCCAGGTGCTAGTTTAAGTTATATTTATCCTAATTTAGTAGAAAAATGCAAGTTATCAGTAGAAAATTTTGCAAAGTAATGGTTAGTCCAACTAGCTACTCGCGCAAAAATAAAAGTGATTAGTTTTTTTTAAGAATTGTACTGTAAAAATCGATCAGTTTGAAACCTCTATTAAGTTTAACGTACCACCTTTAGGTTCTTAAGATATGTTAAGTGGTATGGACTGGTTAGAACAACATAGGGTAGTCTTGAACTATTTCAATAAAACTTTTACTTGCATAAATAACAATGGAGAAACAGTAAATGTAAGAGGAATCCCTAGGAAAACAACTATAAGACATATCTCTTCTTTGCAATTAAAGAGAGTTGTTCAGAAGGGTTGTAAGGACTTTGCTGTAATGGTGGTAATGAATAAAACACCAATAACAAAGATAAATTAAAACTTGAAGACATTTCGATCACGAGGGGATATTCTGATGTATTTTCGAAAGAAATTCTGGGATTGCCTCCGAAGAGGGAGTTAGACTTCACTATTGAGATGGTACCAGGTACAGTGCCTAGCTCGAAATCCCATTATCAAATGAATATAATTAAATTAAATGAATTAAAATCATAGTTAAAAGAACTTATTGATAAGAATTATATCAGACCCAGTGTGTCTCCTTGGGGAGCACCTGTTATTTTTGTTAAAAAGAATGACATAATTCTACACTTATGTATAGATTACCATCAAATTAATAAAATGACTATTAAAAATAGATATCTGTTACCCCACATAGATGATCTATTTGATGAGCTATGTTGAGCGATTATATTCTCAAAGATTGATTTACAATCTGTTTATCACCAGGTCTGAATCAAATATGAAGACATCTTTAAAACAACTTTTAGGACCAGGTATGGTCACTATGAGTTTGTTGTTATGCCATTTGGACTTACTAATTCCCCGACTGTGTTCATGTGTTTGATGAATAATGTAATGCATAAGTACCTTGATACATTTGTGGTCGTATTCATTGATAACATTTTAATTTATTGGAAGTCTGAAGAAAACCATGAAGAGAACTTAAAAATTATTTTACAAGAATTACGAGAACATCATCTCTATGCAAAATTCAGTAAATGTAATTTTTTTAAGGATAAAATACAGTACCTGGGTCATGTAGTGACTAAAGAAGGGATCTCTGTTGATCCAAAAAATATAAGAGCAATAGAAGAATGGACAGTCCCAAAAGACGCAATTGATGTATGATCATTCATGGGAATTACTGGTTATTATTAAAGATTCATCGAAGGGTTTTCAAGAATTGCAAATCCCATGACTTATTTACAAAAGAAAGGAAAAAAATTCGAGTGGAGTCAAAAGTGTGAAGATATTTTTAAAAATTTAAAACCATTATTAACCACTGCACCACTCTTAAGAATTGTTGATCCTAATAAACACTTTATAGTATGTATGGACACATCCAATGACGGTCTAGGCGAAGTTTTGACTAAGGAAGGACACGTCATTGCATATGAGTCTAGGAAGTTGGCTTTCATACATGCATATCACCTAGAATTGGTTGTTGTCATACATTCCTTGAAGATGTGGTGCTATCATTTAATCAGAATAAAGTTTATATTAATGCCAGATAACAAAGGGTTAAAATATTTGTTGGATCAACCTAACTTAAACACTAGCTTTCCTTAGCAAGTATGATTTTGAAATCCAACATATTAAGGGAAAATAAAATAAGGTTGTTGATGATTTAAGTAGGAATGGAAAACTAAATTTTGTAGCAGCAATCAACACCTATAACACAAATTTAGAATAACAGCTAGAGGAAGGAGTAAGATTGGATGAAAATGATCACAAATTACAAGCAAAAGTAAGAAAATTCAATTGGAATTTTAAGTACAGGGTATAGTTTAAATTAAAAATGATTATTACTATATAAAGATAGACTATATATACATAATGTACCTAAGATAAGTTACTGATTTTAAATCAAATTCATAAGACTCCTTACTCAGGACATCCTGGTTATCAGAAGACTATAAGCATGTTAAGAAAGGATTATTTTTGGCCAAACATGAAAAATGAGCTGGAAGAATACATTTCTAAGTGATTTGAATGTCAGCAATACTGAACACCAGCATCCGGCCAGATTAATTCAGCCATTACCTATTCCTAGCTAGAAGTGGGAGATAATCAACCTTGATTTTATTATAGGACTACCTAGAAATCAAAATTTGAATGACTCAATAATGGTAGTCGTTGATGAACTTAGTAAGGAAGCTCATTTTATACCTGTAAAAAATACTTACAAGGTTGCTAATATTGCTGATATATTTTTAAAACAAATTTTTTCGTTTACATGGAATACCAAAAGTAATAATTTCAGATAGAGACCTTAAGTTTAAGGGCGATTTCTGGAAGTCTTTGTTTAAAGGACTAAATACTACATTAAATTTCAGTACCTCTTTCCATCCTCAGAAATATGTACAGACTGAAAGAGTGAATCAGGTATTGGAAGATCTGCTAAGAATGTATGTTAAAGAACAACCAGGTAAATGGGAAGATTACTTACACTTGGTAGAGTTTGCTTACAACAACCGCTACCAAGCTTCAGCAAGATATAGTCCTTTCGAAATTTTGTATGGCAGGAAGTGAAATACCCCCATCTCATGGAGTAATCTAGTTAACAGGTAGTATTAGGACTTGAAATATTAAAAGATATGGATTTAATTGTAAAGCAGGTGCAAGGTAGCTTGAAAGTTGCATAAGACCAACAGAAAAGTAAAGCATATCTTAAACGAACTCAAAAAGAGTTCCAAGTTGGTGAACATGTCTTTATTAAGGTGAGGCCTAAAAAGAGTTCTCTAATATTAGGAAGTTGTGCTAAGTTAGCACCCTGATATTGTGAACATTTTGAAAGACTGTCCAGAATAGGACAGGTGGCATATCAACTAGATTTACCACCAAATTTAAAGGTTCATAATGTCTTTCATATTTCTGTGTTAAAAAATATGCACATGATGCTACTCATGTTATAAACTGGAATGATGTGCAGGTGGAGCCCGATGGAGATTTTATGGTGGAACCAGATTGTATCCTTGAAAGGAGGGAGATCTTGTTTTGGAATCACACCATTGATTAGGTGAAGGTGAAATGGAAGCACTTTAGTCCAGAAGAAGCCATGTGGGAATTGGAGAGTCATATGTGGGATGCATATCCAATTATGTTCTAGGGTAATACTGAGGATGAACAATAAATAACATCGAGGACGATCTTATAGTTTAAGGGCGTGTGTATGTCACATGCCCCAATTTGCAAAACATTTTATGGTTTAAGAAACATTGTGTTATATTTTATTTTAAAGTTTGTAATTAATGACCAAGTGGGGTCAAGGATAATTGAATTTAATTGCTGAATATTTTATTGATAAATAAATGAAAGATGAGACAACAACTTTGGGAAGTTGTTAAATGAGTGTTTTACTGGTCACTTGGTGTAGAAGGCTGGGTGTAGAGCATATTGACACTTGGAAGCATCCTCAAAGTAATTCTAGTTGTTGCAGGTGGAAACTTACCTATTTTTGTTGTCTTGGCTCATTAAGTACAAACTGACCCAAAATACCTAGTCATGCTAATAAAACATCGCATTGAAGATAGCTGAGGCTGCTCATTCTGGACTTGTGAACATTTTGTGTGAATGAAGTGCACAAGAAAATTTGATGGAGGGGACTAGATGAAGTATGTTTTGAGAGGAAAAGTGCTAAAGACCTGAACTAGTATAGCTATTCTAATCTGAGTTCATACTATTGCATGCGTAACTGACTTACTCCTGAACACTCAGTGGAGTTACCGAGGATTACTAAACTACATCTCTCACCCAATACTTCTACCAAGCGTACCAGGAGACAAGCTCGGGGGTCTTGAGAAGTACAGTCCATCTTTTCTCTAGGAGTTGGTTGGGAGGAACATGTTCCTTAAGATATTGTCACCTCATCTATATTTCAAGGTTCTACTTGATTTATCTAGCTATCTAAAATATTTATTGTTATCTGGAAAGTTTTAGTTAAGTAATGAAATGTTATGTTTCTGTTCTGTTGCTGCTAGGGTTACTTGAAAGAAATACTTTCACTGTTAAAAGATTGTGAAATTACTGGATTAAATAGATTTGGGTAAATGATTAGAACAGATGGTTTAACTGATAGATAGAAATAAAGTACCTAACTATATTTTTCCACACCTTTTATAAAGGTAGTACTCTAGTATAGTAGGCTATATTAACTTGAGATAAAGAAAATGAATAAAGCATACATGAATGTGATTTATTACTTTCCACAGTTTTCCTAAGAGTTATTTAGTTGTATGCTTTTTCGTTCTATTTAGAATTTTTACTTAGATAAAGTAATATGTAACAATATAGACAAATCTGTCTTTAGGAAAGTTGTGAAGATATAAATATACTTAATCTGTGGACTTACTTACACAATAGATAGGTTATTTATTATAATAATTAACACTATACTAATTAACAAACATTATAAGAACATAAATTAAATAGGTAGGAAATAGTAAATAAGACTAAATATTTACTGTGATATTTTATCTAGGTAACATAAAAATCAGAATAACACTATATTCAAATAATAACAATGCATTTAAACTAATAAAAAATTACGATTTTAAAAGTAAAACCTAATCACAAGAAACTGTAAATTTGAAATAACATTACCACCACTTTCACTAATAGAGGAGTTAATATTTAAATCATAAAATGAATTAAACCTTACATACTGTGTTTATATAACTATAAGCATCAAGTAAAAGAATATAGCGAAATTAATACATCCTTCCCAAGGAACAATATTAAAATCGGTTTGAATAATTATACACAGCACGTAATTAAAAACACATCAGTATAGTTTCCAACCAATAAACAATAAAGGTACAAGAGATATGATTTCATTTCTTTTAACCATTACTGACAGTAATAACCAAGTTATGTTTTAAAAACCTACTGTCAAAACCCTTAAGATACAATTTTACACAAAAAACAAAATAAATATTAATTTATTTAACCATAACCTAAGATAGGTTAATTGCAACAAGAAATCATTAAAATAACCAAATTATTACAAGCCTCCCTTCTTCGTTTTAAAATCACAGAATATATATATATATATATATATATATATATATTACCAAAACATAAATATAGTCAACACACTTCGAGCTTATCCAAGCTGTAAGTAACAGTTAAACCCAAAAACAGAATCATATCAGTTATGGCCCTATGACCTTTTACAACATAGAGTCACGGCTTAAAATCCTAATGTAAAAACAACATAACTACAAACAATGTCTATGGCTGAGAAGGCAATGATTTCTCCAAGTCTCGACTATGAAATACCTAAGCCTCCATTTCTAAACACAACCACTAGGGATTCAATAAACTAAACCAAACATCAAGTATTGGCCACATGGCCTCCCAAAATTTTGTTACATTACAGAGTATCCATGACCGAGCCAAACAAACTAGAATCCAAGAAACTAAACCAACTCATTTTAAACATCATACACCACTGCAGGAGAACCTCAGTGAAACCGAGCCTTACCAGAAGAAATGCTATGGTGGATCCCCCTTCACTTAGCATCTTTCAAATCATGATTTATCTTTCGGATGAGAGCCTATAAAAACGAAAGAACCATAATTATTAGTTAAACCCGCTGTCAGTAGCGAAAATAATTAACCTAAGCAATGCAAGTTTGAACAAATCTAGAGGATTCATACTTGGGTTTATTTCCATGTCTTCATTGTGAAAAAGATGGTTATTTTAAACGCTAGCCACCATTTCAAAGACAACAAGATTCACGAAGTACTATAAGAAGAAGAAGCATAACACGTAGAGTTTAATATTGAACTCCCAAGCCATGACAAAGTAGGGTCAAATGCCACACCAGGAGTTCAGCAGTGAGAACAGTTAACACCTCATCCAACAAGACCACACTACGACAACCCAAGAGCCATGCTCACCTCCTCATCTCACCAATGAACTAGGGAATGAATAAAATCATTTGCAGAATCAAGATAACGATAGGTGCATCATTGTTACAGAGCTAGGTAATGGCAAGAAGAGGGATTCATTCACAAAACCAGATATAGTATCCAATTACACCTCTACACGTAGAAGAACATGACTATTGGAAGGAAGGTTTACACAGTGGAGTGACAGACAAGTCGAGTGGCCATGAGCATGTGGCCCCTCTTCTAGAGAAAGGTAAAATATAGGTAAAGGCATGATATTAAGGTTTAAAATAATTTATATGGTAAAAAATCCAAAGGTCAAAGCCCTATCAAATGATCATCGACCACGTAACTCCAAAATCATTTGCAAAGGATGGGTTTGGTAATATAGTTTGAAACTCCTTGTTGTAGCCTACACATAATAGTGTATAAAAGATCAATACCATATTATATTTCATGTCATGGTTTCATTATCTTTTGTTATGGTTTTAAGCTTCTTTTATAAATAGTAAATAACATGGGAGGTAGTATCTAGACTAGGGTCTTTAGTATAATCTAAAACCTTTGAAATGGCATAAGAATACTTGTGCTATTCATTGTTTTTCACATAATAAACAATGCTTTGTAATCAGTTTTAGCACGATACAAAATGGAGAAGGGAATCATTTATATATATATATATATATATATATATATATATATATACTTGTAACTATAGAAGATACCTAGCTATGACTTTAGTCTAGGTATCAAATTATGGATACTAGTATATGGTTTATCAATAATACCCTTATGAGATGAGAAACCATACAAAAAATAATAGGATAGACCTCTATGAATAATAATTCTTCTTTCCTTAAAATAAAAAGTAATAACACTATAGTTTTAAGGAAAAACAATTTTTATCAAGGCATCTCTCTTTTGGTAAGTATTAGAATAGTTATAAACTATCCTATGTGCTAAGTACTAGTTATCATGTGTGTTATCAGTCAAAGTATTTTATGACTTTAATTGGATCATAGATCTTCTAGGTTATTGTAACTCATTATTTTGTAGAAAGAAATCACTTTAAGAAGATGCATTTTACTAGAATTACATACAAGTTTTAAACTGGGAATAGAATGATGGAAGTTGAACAAACAAGTTTTAGCAGTAGCGAGTTGGAAGAGTAACTGAGCCAAGTTCAGTTTATTAAAATTACTGTTATTACTATCAACTATGAATATCATAAAAAATAGGATCAATGATACCTCTTTTACTGCTCAAGTGGTAAAACAAATACTTTAACTAGCATTTTATTTTATGCTAGTTGGGATGATAATCTTGATCTGGGAAGACTAGTAACAAAACTTCTTACCTGTAAAGGACCTGTAAAAGAAGCATCACTTCACTGCATTAGCTATAAGCTAAGTAATCCTCGATCTTAACTGAAGTTCTTTCCTACTTTCCATAAGACACTAAAACATACTTAGTATTAAGATTTAGACATAGGTTTCATTTCCTGTTATTCCAAATCATAACCTACTAAATCAAATCCTTAACATGGAACTATGAAGAAAAACTGATAAATATACAGAACTAGAGATTTACAAAATATTTAGTTCTAGTTAATACTATTTAAAGTAACCATTAGTATTTATTTGTTCCTAGACACTAACAACTACGAACATTTTATGTTACATGAAAAAATTTAAATTTTTACGATGTTTTAGAGTATTACAGAAAAACTGCTGGAGATCATATTTGTGTCTTTGGGTTTTACTGCTTCCATTGGTGCTCTTTCTATCTCTAAGGATGTTGTGTAGTTTTCCCCTTTATGGTTTCCTCGAGGAAAATCTTTGTGTCTATTGTCTCTTGTGATTGATTTTTGTGCATGTTATTCTAATATCCTATGATCATATTGCTTAAATGATAAAAATATAATACTAGAATCCTTATTGAGCCTTTAAATTCATCATATTCTTCATTGATAACATCATCATTTGTTATCCAAATGCTAATATGGATAAGAGGTTCTTCAAGAATTATGTCCTTCATATTCCTCATCACTTGAGGGATCTTTTTTGAATCATGAGAGCTTGATCTTCAGTTGCTCCCATCTTCTATTTTCTTATTATGAGTTGAGATTCTTCTTCTGTGCACTCTTCCCAGAGGCTGTTGAAGGTAATCACTTCCTTCTAGAACACATTCCTTTAATGAATGAATCCCGTGATCTTGGGAGGTCATTCAAGGTGGTTATAACAATATCTTATTCTTCTTCGATTGCTTCGTCATAACATCAAACACTTCCTTTTGGTGTATTTAGGGATGACACATGAGAGATGATATTTAATAGAATATTCAAATATTATCTTGGCTCTAGCCTTAGCCACATCTCCCTCTGGCTCTTAGAACCGATCCAAGTCAATTTCTTCAAGGATCATGGAGGTCCGATTTGAGGTGTTCATCCCCATTCCGGATATGCATGATCCAGGGTTTGTCAGAGAAAACCTAATTTTAAAAAATTGGAATATTTCAGCTATGATTGGATAGGTATATGATCCTCCTCAAGGAGAGCTGAGCAGCATACTAATTTTCAAGAAACTGTGATCATAACTGCAAAATATTTGATGCCCTACTTTTCCTCAATTTCTTTTGCACAGTTGTTTGATATTGTTTCTGCAATATATCCAAAATTAATTCTCCTCTATGTCTGAAAATTTGTAGTGAGTGAGCCTCTTCTGTCCGCTTTCCAACACCAAAGGTTCAAGTAGAATTGGTTTCACCAATTGGGACTTATGAGAGTTTTCCCAAGGTGACTTATTTCAGGACTGTTCAACATAACAAACTTGTACAGACTTCCACCTTTCACTGTTTCACCTTCGAGGATGAAAATTTTACCATAGAAAGTACATTCCATGCCCTATATAAAACATCTTTCTAAATTCAATTAAGACATTTGTATCGATCGATATAGAAATTTTCCCTATGTGTCCTATTTAGGGATGAATCCACGGAGAGGATGGAACCCTGATTTTGGAGGAATCCTATCTCCTAGAATATAGTGACTCTAAGGCTGAAACTTTTACAGACGGTACATCAGGAATTTTTCTTCGGCATGTAAATGTTTTAGCTCTTGATGCTTCTCTAATCTAGAGATATAGTGGATGCACCAAAATGACTAGTTTTAGTATTTTAGGGATTTCTGGTCTGTGGTCAAATTAGGGTTTGACTTCCCCGGAGTTTTACCCAACCAAATTTTTTGATATTGGTCTCTAAATTTCTATTTTGAGGAGGAGATAAATCTTATGCTAGGCTCACTCAAAAATTCATCTTTTTTGAAAAGCTCTAACTTCCTACAGTAGTGACAAATCAAAAATGAAAATGTCCGAAATCAAATTCGTCCTCGACAAAAAGATGATCCCTTCAATGGAGAGTTAGCCTACCCTCTTTTTGTTGATGATATGTGGATAGAGACCCAAAAAGTAAAAATACCTAGCTTCTGCAGCTGCACAATTTCTTCTTTTAGAGAGGCTCTGGTACCATGTTAGATTTTTATCATTTAATCAATATGATCTAGGATCTTATGTGAGAGAATAACATGCACAACAATAATCACAAGAGACAAGAGACACAAAGATTTTTCATTGGGGAAACCATAAAGGATAAAACCCTCCAACTTCCTCAAAGATAGAATGGGCACCAATAGAAAAAGTAAGACCCAAAAACACGAAGATGGTCTTCGAAAGTTGTTCTCTCTCTCACTTGTTTGAGAACATCTTATCTCACTGATGTGCTACAGTTGAGTGAGTGTGTGTGTTCCAAATAGAGAGTCTCACTCTCTATTTATACTAGGTTTCCACTTGACAATTAATTGCAAGGGCCGACCTCACTAGGAGAGTCTAATAACCCTAGTACCCCTCAAATGTGGGGACTATTTCCCCAACTTACAACAGAGTGTTAACCTTTATGAATTTACATGAATTTATTATATTAATGATTCTCCCGATAGGAAAATTGGGGTACAATGAAATAAAATATAAGATATACAAGTGAATACATTTGAAAGTTACAAATACATCAAAAAGAAGCATAAAAATAGCTTACCTATAAAGGACCTGTAAAAGAAGCAGCACTTCACTGCGTCAGATAGAAGATAAGTAAGCCTCGATCTCAACTGAAGTTCTTTCCTACTTGTCATAAGACAATAAAAACATATTTAGTATTAATATTTAGAGATAGGTTTCATTTCTTGTTATTCAAAATCATAACCTGCTAAATCAAATCCTTAACATGGAATTATGAAGACAAACTGATAAATATACAGAACTAGAGATTTACAAAATGTTGAGTTCGAGTTAATACTATTTAAAGTAACCATTAGAAGTTATTTGTTGCTAGGTAGTGATGACTACGAACATTTTATGTTACATGAAAAATTTTAAATTTTTACGAATTTTTGGAGTATTACATCTAGTATCAAAGAAAAATGTTCAGACACTAGGCCTGTATTTGTCTCAACTTGCATAGATAAAGGAGTAGATTTAAAAACATGTATATTTATTATTACTTTTCTTTTGAAATATTATTTCCAAGGAAATGTTTCTGAGTTAAACTACGGGTATGGAAAGATTGGAGGAATATGCAGACAAGGAGTCCCCGTTTACTGAACAAACTAATTCTAAAAGAGAACCTATAAAAGAAGAAATAAATATAACTCTTATGAATTATTAAAAATGGTTAAAAAACTAATCACAGAGATGGAAACAGTCAAAAAGGAAAATTAGAGAATTCTAAGAACTTGGGAGGAGATGAATCAGATTTTAATGGAAAAAATTCAAAATGAAGAAAAAGATAAATGAACAAAATATGAAGATATTCCTTACCAACATAAAAATAAAAAGTCTAAACAGTCTAAAATTGAAATTAGGTCATCCTGTGAGGTTTATGGAAATCCACACAAGAAGAATTACTAGTATACTAGTGATAGTAGCGAAGATAATCATGAGACAAGAAAGGGAAAATTTAAACCTTATCAAGAAATTTCAGGACAATTTAAGAAAATAAAACCACCAACCTTTAATGGTGAAACTGAGAAAGCATAAGAGGATGAATCATGGCTATCTGGGATGAATAAATATTTTCAAATTTACAATTACTCTGATCAGCTAAAAGCAAGAATGGCCATTTACAATCTCACCGGGAAGGCAGATATTTGGTGGCAGGACCTAAAATGAGTAAAAGACATTAAGGAGAAGAATGTTAACTAGATCACGTTTAAGAAATATTTTAAGAATAAATTCTTTCCAGAATAGTACTACGAAGAGCGGGCTAAGGAATTTTATGAACTAAAGTTGAGAACAATGAACATGAAAGAACTAAACAATAAATTTTTATGTTTGCTTTGATATGTGACTTACATTGTGGAGGAGAATCCTAAGGTACAACGGTTTCTAAGATTTTCACCTTTTCATATAAAATATAGAATTGAATATGATAATCCAAAAACCTTAGAAGAGGCAATGAGAAAGGCTAATTTTTGTTATGAGCAGAATCACAAAAAGGAAAGTATGTCGAACTGGAAGGCTAAAAGATCTAATAGTTTTGAACAGACGACGAAAAGTTTCGTACCTAACCATAATTTTAGGAATAATAACACATAAAATTTTCCTAATAAAAAAATCCACGGGAATAAAGGTAATTCACAGTTAAATCCATATGGCCAGAGAAATAAAGAACCTATTAATAATCACAGTAATTACACCAAGAATAATGAACAAAAAGAACAAGTAAAATGTTGGGAATGTAATGGTCCTCATTATGCATAAGTTTTCCCCAACTGAAAGAATACTGTTAACAACATATATGCGGTGCAAGAGGAGATGAATGCTGGTGATCTAGCAAGGACAATGCCTAGGATCAACACGGCATTGGAAAATAGGTAGGAGGACTATCGAACTTCCATGGTGGAAGTGGAAGCTAAGTTGAATCAAACACCTATATCTATTTTAATTGATCTAGGCGCTAGCTTAAGTTATATTTCTCCTGATTTAGTAGAAAAATACAAGTTATCGGTAGAAAATTTTTCAAAGTCATGGTTAGTCCAGCTAGCTACTGACGCAAAAGGAAAAGTCATTAGTTTTGTTAATAATTGTACTGTAAAAATGGATCGGTTTGAAACCTCTGTTAAGATTAATCTACTACCTTTAGGTTCTTATGATATGTTAATTGGTATGAACTAGTTAGAACATCATAGGGTAGTCCTAAACTATTTTGATAAAACTTTTACTTCCGTAAATGACAATGGATAAATAGTAAATGTAAGAGGAATCCCTAGGAAAATGGCTATAAGATAGATCTCTACTTTGCAATTAAAGAGAGATGTTCATAAGGGTTGTAAATACTTTGATGTAACAATAATTAATGAAGAAAATACTAATAATGAATATAAATTAAAACTGGAATACATTTCTATCTCGAGGGGGGCTTCAGATGCATTTCCAAAACAAATTATGGGACTGACTCCGAAGAGGGAGTTAGACTTCACTATTGAGTTGGTACCTCGTGCAGTACCCAACTCAAAATCCCCTTATCAGGTGAATATATTGGAATTAAATGAATTAAAACCATAGTTAAAAGAATTTATTCATAAGAATTATATCAGACCCAGTGTGTCTCTTTGGGGAGCACCTATTATTTTTGTTAAAAAGAAGGACGGAACTCTATGATTATGTATAAATTACCATCAACTTAATAAAATGACTATTAAAAATAGATATCTGTTACCCCACATAGATGATCTGTTTCATTAGCTAAGTGGAGTGACTGTATTATTGATGATTGATTTACGATATGGTTATCACCAGGTCTGAATCAAAGATGAAGACATCTTTAAAACATCTTTTAGGACCAGGTATGGTCACTATGAATTTGTCGTTATGCCATTTGGGCTTACTAATGCCCCAGCTGCCTTCCTATGTCTGATGAATAATATAATGCATAAGTACCTTGATAAATTCGTGGTCGTATTCATTGATGACATTTTAATTTATTCAAAGTCTGAATAAGAACATGAAGAACAATTAAAAATTGTTTTACAAGAATTACAAGAACATCATCTCTATGCAAAATTCAGTAAATGTGATTTTTTAAGGATAAAATACATTACATGGGTCATGTAGTGACTAAAGAAGGGATTTATGTTGATCCAGAAAAGGTAAGAGAAATTGAAGAATGGACAATCCCAAAATACATAACCGATGTATGATCATTCATGGGAATTACTGCTTATTATCGAAGATTCATCGAAGGGTTTTCAAAAATTACAAATCCCATAACTTCTTTACAGAAGAAAGGAAATAAATTCGAGTGGACTCAAAAGTGTGAACATAGTTTTAAAAATTTAAAAACATTATTAACCATTGCACAAATCTTAATAATTATTGATCCGAATAAAGACTTTATGGTATGTTCTAATGCATGCAATGACATTCTAGGCAGAGTTTTTACTCAAGAAGGACATGGCATTGCAAATGAGTCTAGGAAGCTCAATATTCATGAGAAAAACTATGCAACCCGTGACTTAGAATTGGCTGCTGTAATACATGCCTTGAATATGTGGCACCATCATTTAATCAAAAGAAAGTTTATATTAATGACAGATAACAAAGGGTTAAAATATTTTTTGGATCAACCTAACTTAAACAAAAGGCAAGATAGGTGGCTATCTTTCCTTAGCGAGTATGATTTTGAAATCCAACATGTAAAGGGAAAAGAAAATAAGGTTGTTGTTGCTTTAAGAAGGAATGAAAAATTAAGTTTTTTAGTAGAAATCAACACCTATAAAACAGATTTAGAAGAACAACTAGAGGAAGGAGTAAGATTCGATGAAAATTATCAGAAATTACAAACAAAAGTAAGAGAAAATTTAATTAAAATTTTAAGTACAGGGTATGGCTTAAACGAAAAAGGATTATTACTATATAAAGATAGACTATATATACCTAATTTACCTAATATTAAGTTACTGATTTTAAATGAAATTCATAAGACTCCTTACTCAGGAAATCGTGGTTATCAGAAGACTATAACCATGTTAAGAAAGGATTATTTTTGGTCAAGCACGAAAAGTGAACTAGAAGAATACATTGCTAAGTGCTTTAGGATGTCAGCCAGTAAATACTAAACACCAACATCCAACCAGATTACTTCAACCATTACCTATTCCTAGATGGAAGTGGGATATAATCACCCTTGATTTTATTACAGGACTACCTAGAAATCAAAATTTGAATGACTCAATAATGGTAGTCATTGATAAACTTTGTAATACATCTCATTTTATACCTGTAAAAAATACTTACAAGGTTGCTAATATTGTTGATATATTTTAAAAAAAAAAAAATTGTTTACATGGAATACCGAAAGTAATAATTTCAAACAGAGACCATCAGTTTACGAGAAATTTCTGGAAGTCTTTGTTTAAAGGACTTAATAATACATTAAATTTTAGTACCTCTTTCCATCCTCAGATAGATGGATAGACTGAAAGAGTGACTCGGGTATTGGAAGATATACTCCAAATGCATGTTAAAGAACAACTAGGTAAAAGAGAAGATTACTTACACTTGGTAGAGTTTGCTTACAACAATCACTACCAAGCTTCAGCAAGATATAGTCCTTTTGAAATTTTGTATGGCAGGAAGTGAAATATCGGGCCATCTCATGGAGTAATCCAGTTGACAGGTTAATATTAGGACCTGAAATATTACAAGAGATGGAGTTAATTGTAAAGTAGGTGCAAGGTAACTTGAAAGTTGCGCAAGACCGACAGAAAAGTCATGAATATCTTAAACGAACTCAAAAAGAGTTCCAGGTTGGTGAACATGTCTTTATTAAGGTGAGGCCTAAAAAGAGTTCTCTAAGATTAGGAAGTTGTTCTTAGTTAGCACCCGGATAATGTGGACCTTTTGAAATACTGTTCAAAATAAGAAATGTGGCATATCAACTGACTTTACCATGAAATTTGAACGTTCATAATGTCTTTCATATTTCTGTGTTAAAAAAATATGCACAGGATGCTACTCATGTTATAAATTGGAATGATGTGAAGGTGGAGCCTGAAGGATATTTTCTGGTGAAACCACATTGTATCCTCGAAAGGACGGAGATCTTGATTTCGAATCACACCATTGGTTAGGTGAAGGTGCAATGGAAGCACCTTAGTCCAAAAGGAGCCACCTAGGAATCAGCGAGTCATATGTGGGATGCATATCCAATTCTGTTCTAGGGTAATTCTAAGGACGAAGAATAAATAACATTGAGGACGATGTTATAGTTTAAGGGAAAGTGTATGTCACATGCTATACTTTGCAAAACATTTTATGTTTTAAGAAACATTATGTTATATTTTATTTTAAAGTTTGTAATTAATTACCAAATGGGGTCAAGGATAATTGAATGTAATTGTCGAATATTTTATTAATAAATAAATGTGTTAGTTTTTAATCATTCAAGCTAGCATTATGTCAGGGTCTTTAACTGATAGAACAACAAGTACAACAATCAAACACAAGAGACAATAAACACAACGTTTTTCCTTGGGGAAACCATAAATGGAGAAAACCGTGCAACTTCCTCAGAGAGAGAATCAACACCAAAAGTAAAACCCCCAAAATAGTAAGATGATCTCCCAACAATAGTAGCCTCTTTCTTCCTTGCCCTAGTGTATTTCTCTTCCTCGACTATGCGCTACAACTGAGTGTGGATGAGTGTGTGTTAAATAGAGAGGATAGCTCTCTATTTATACTAATTCCCGACATGACTAAAACCCTACTAGGGCCAACCTCTCTAGGAGAGTCTAATAACCCTAGTGCCCCAAAATATCGGGGACATTAACCCTTAGACAATAGGAGGGTTACCCACAATAAATTGACATTACTTGTTTACATTATAGATCTTCTCAATCGGAACATCGTGGCATGACATGACAAAAGTACATCTTAGAATAAATTCAGGTTACAATAGATAAGAAATACAAGTGAATACATTCCAAAGTTACTTTTACATTAACACTCCCTCTTAACTAGGAAGGTATTCTCTTGACACAATTTTCATCACTGGTCTTCTTCTCTGGATCTTCTTGTCATATACATCTTTAATTCATCTTCATCTTCAAGTCATATTCCTCTTTAAGTCATATTTTTCTTTAAATCTAGATCATCACTCTATTTGGATCATCATCACTGAATCTGGATCATCACTCGATCTGGATCATCACTGGTCATCATCACTGTATCTGGATCATCACTCGATCTGGATCATCACTGGACTGGATCTGGATCATGACTCGATCTAGATCATCACTAGATCTATATCATCACTCGATTTGGATCATCACTGTTGGATCTGGATCATAACTCGATTTGGATCATCTCAAAGACATCATAACTGGATCTGGATCATAACTCGATTTGGATCATCACTGGGTCATCATCATATGTGCTATCTCATGATTCTTCTCATCATAGGAACTTCTACAGAACCAGGCCTTTTTCATGTTGGTTGTAGGCCTAGCCACCATGTAGGTCTTCTTCAGCACTTATATCTGACCTACTCGTCAGAATGGCCCACCCAACACTTATATCTGACCTACTCATCAGAAAGGCATGCCCAACACTCACATCCAATTATGTAGGAGCCTACAATCACATCAAAAGGGCCTAGCACTCACATTCACCAGCATTATAGGACATAACCACTATCATCTGTGAAAAGGCTTGACACTTACATTTGACCTACTCATCAAAAAGGCATGTACTCACATCTGATCTTGTAGGAACCAATCCTACAATCATATCAAAATGGCTCCCAGTCCCAGACTGAGCTACCTTGTAACTGACCAGGTGCCTCCATTCTCCTAGAGAATGGCAGTTTCCCTTACACTTGACCTACTCGTCAAAATGGCCCAACACTTACATCTGACCTGCTCATCGGAAGGGAATGCACTCACATCTGTTCTTGTAGGAACCAATCCTACAGTCTCATCATAATGGCCCCCAGTATTGGACTGAGCTACCTGGTAACTAACCAAGTGCCTCCATTCTCCCTAAGAATGGCAGTTTCCCTTACATTTGACCTACTCATTATAATGGCCAGCACTCACATCTGACATGGAAGGAACCTAATCCTTTAACCATGATAGAATGGCTCAGCCCTTACATCTAAACTACTTGTCAGAATGGCTCCTCAGTCCCAGACTGAGTATTCCTGGTAACTGACCAAGTACCTCCATTCCAAGAATGGAATTCAACACTTATATCTGATCATGTAGGAACCAATCCTATATTCATGTCACAATGGCTTAGCACTCATATATGACATGGAAAGAACCAGATCCTCTCACCATGATAGAATGGATCATCCCTTACATCTGGCCTACTCATCAGAATGGCATCCAAACTCGTCACTTCCCCTTGGAAGGGACATCGATCTGGAGAACACCAAGCTTCTCCCTGAAGTACTCAAACTTCACTCTATCCAATGGCTTTATCAACACATCAGCTATCTGATAGTCCGTCACAACATACTGGAGCTTCACTACTCCCTTCTGCACCATATCCCTAATATAGTAATACTTGATCTTGATATGCTTCAACTTGTCATGGAACACTGGATTCTCTAACAAGTTCACACAACTCTGGTTGTCACAATGTACACAAGTAACATCCAACTGGATATCAAATAAATTAGACAGTAGCTTCCTCATCCATACTGCCTCACAACTAGCTGAACAAGCTGTGACATACTCTGATTCAGCTGTACTTAATGCCACACAGGATTGCTTCCTGCTAAACCAAGAGATCACACCTGATCCCATACTGAAGCAACATCCTGAAGTGCTCTTCCTATCGATGGCACTACCTTCCCAATCTGAATCAACATAACCCTTCAGGTTAATGTTCTGATTCACATCATACTTGAGCCCATAATCAATTGTACCCCTCAAGTACCGAAGAATATGCTTTGCAGCACTCAAGTGAACATGTCTCACATCTGTCAGAAACTGGATCAAGGTGTTCACAGCAAAGAAAATATCTGGTCTCGTGTTCATGAGGTACATCAAGGACCCAATCATCTAACGATACATCACGGCATCAACCGACTCTGATGAAGCATCACTCAATAGCTTCAGATCCGATGCCATAGGTGTGTTCATGTCTTTATAGTCCATCATCCCAAACCTCTTCAGGATCTCTACTACATACTCCCCTTGTCCAAGGGAGATTCCATCTGCACTCTGCCACACCTCCATACCTAGAAAATAATACATCATACCCAAGTCCTTCATTTTGAACTCGAAAACAAGCTTTATCTTCGTATTAGTAAACAACCCATCCATACCTTTCACAAACAGATCATCTACATATAGTAGAAGCATCACTGGGTTTCCATATTCAACCTTGTAGTAAAGGTTGGAATCTTCTTTACTCTTGGTAAAGCCCAAACTGGATAGAAAGTTGTCAATTCTACTGTACGATGTCCTAGGTGCCTATTTCAAACCATACAAGGATTTCTTCAATCTACACACATGAGAATCCTTGTCATGGGTCTCGAAACCTAGTGGCTTCTCTACATACACTTCCTCTTCCACTACACCATTTAAGAAAGCAGTCTTGACATCCATTTGGTATATATTCCATTTCATCACTATAGCTAGAGCAACTATTCATATGATGGAAGTGTATCTAGATACAGGTGCAAAGGTTTCTTCATAGTCTATTCCTTCTTTCTGAAAGAAACCCCTAGCTACGAATATTGCCTTATATTTCTCTATGCTAACGTATGCAGCATGCTTGATCTTGTAGATCCATTTGGAAGTTACAACTGACTTCCCTTCTAGTCTTGTGACAACATCTCAAACATCATTCTTCATGATTGATTGATATTCTTCAATCATAGCATCCTTCCATTCTTTCCGTTCTACCACTTCTTCATAATTGGAAGGTTCTTTATCAATGAAATCACATAGTAATGCTACATACCCAGAGCAGGATCTAGTCCTCTTCCTTTCTTTGTGATTCTCTTCTGGTGCCCCATATCTTTCCGCACCTTGGATAACTTCTCATACCCAAGAAGGTTTCCTCTTATGAGGATTCTTCTCTAGAGGTGGATCTACAGGTCTTTGTGGTTCTTCGAATTCTCAATCTTCTTCTTGAGCTTCTTCATTCATGGTTGTATCATGAATTTTGGGTGCTTTTGCTTCTTCAGTAGGTTTCTTTCTAGATTTTTTGTAAGTTTTGTCTTCATCAAATGTCACATCCCTACTAATATCAATCTTCTTGAATCCTATGAAGTATATTCTATAAGCCTTCGAGCTTTCATAGTATCCCACAAATATACCCTTCTTTCCTAAAGGATCTAATTTAGTCCTCTTTTCTTTTGGAAAGTGTATGTACACTCGACAGCCGAATATTCTGAGATGGTTGACTTTTGGTTTCTTTCCTAACAAAACTTCTTCAGGAGTCTTGTTCTCGAGTACTTTGTGTGGAGTATGGTTTTGTACATACACCACTGTTCTGGTAGCTTCTGCCCAAAGATGCATAGGAATATCTTGATCATGAAGCATTCCTCTTGCAGCTTCCATGATAGTTCTATTCTTCCTTTCTACAATCCCATTATGTTGTGGATTATAAGGAGTGGACAACTCCCTCTTAATCCCTGAATTCTTTCTAAGTGATTTCTTCGCCATTATCTGATCGAAAGGTCTTGATCTTATTTTCAGTGTGATTCTCGATCAAGTATTTGAATTCCTTGAACTTGCTGAATACTTTGTCTTTGTTCTTCATGAAGTAAATCCATGTCTTCCTAGAAAATTCATCAAATAAAAGAAACATAATATACATACCTACTTAGTGAGCTTGATGACATACGACCGCATACATCAGAGTGGATGATTTCCAAGATTCCTTTTGATTTGCTTTCGCTACTTGGAAATGTCTTATTTTTATTATTTCCTTTTGCACATCCTTTACAGACCCCATCATGTTTTGCTTGTATTTCTGGAAGACCTTCAATAACTTTCCTTACAAGAGGTACTGCTCTGTAATGTACATGTGCAAGCCTTCTATGCGAAAGTTCATTTGGCTCTACTGTGTCATGGACCAACGGTTGTTCTGGATGGCCCTTCAATTTGTACAATCCTCCTTCTTGTTCTCCAATCTCCACTGCATCATCGATAGTCTTTCCTTTTGGCCACATGATGTCTTTACCATATATAAATGCAACCCCCATTCCTTTTGTATCTAATGTAGATATGGAGAGGCAGCTCTTCTTGAGTCCTGGTACAAACAATACTTCCTTCATTGTCATAGACTTTCCAGAGTCTAGCTTATAGGAGGATTCCCCGCTACCTTTTATTCGATATTGGTAGTCATCTCCTAGCTTCACCTTGTGAGGTGATTCATGTTCTGATAGTATCACAAAGGATTCTTTGAATCCTGTCATATGTTTGGAAGCCCCATTATCTATGAGCCAATCATTGCTTCCATGAGTGATGTTTCATGTGAGAACATAAATCAACACATATTCTTCGTCGCTTGAAGAATCTTCACTTTCATATCTGGTTCTTTTCTTGGATGGTTCATAATCCTCTGCAACATGAGCATGATGTGTTCTTTTGTTTCTCTTTTTCTTATTCTGTATTTTAAGACAATTTCTTGCAAAGTGTCCTACTTCATCACATGTATAACATCTGATTTTAGACACATCTTTTCTAGTGTTATCTCTGTGAGAGTGCTTACCTCTGGGGTGATGAGATCTTCTTCTAGTTTTCTTGGAGTCTACCGTGAGAGCTTGATATTCACTTCCCATATTCTCTTCTTGAGCTTCTATCTGAGCTTCTTCTTGAGAGCACTCTTCCCATAGTCTACTAAACTTGACTAACTTCTTTCTAGCACATATTCCTTGAATAAAGGAGTCTCATGATCTAGGGAGACCATTCAAGGTGGTCATTAAAATCTCTACATTTTCCACTTATTCATCTACGAATTCTAGTTGTTTCTTGATTTGATAAAATCTTTTGAAGTAAGACTGGATTGTTTCTGCATTCTGAATCTTCACATTCTTTAGTTTGTTTCTCAGAGTCATCTTCTGGTTTATGTTCTTCCCTTCAAACAATTTGGTTAGGGCATTAAACATAGCTTTAGGTTTCTTTAGGGAGGACACATGTGGTACGAGGTGATCCTTGATAGAATCAGCAATGATCCTCTTTTCCATAACCAACTTCTTCTTACGTAAGGCCTTTGCCTCATCTCTTTCTGGAACTGGAACCTCCTCATTGATATAGGAGTCCAACTCATTTTCTTCTACGACCAAGGAGATCCTATACGTCCAAGCTCCGAATTTATTATCTCCCTGAAGCTTTTCATTAAGCTTGGTATGATGAGAGATCTTAACAGAGAACCTCAAATGGAAATACAAAAGATTTAGATCTTAACATGTCAAGATGTCGTATCTGGATTTGGAGCTAGAATCCTGTAGAGCTGGTTCAGGAGCAGATTAGGGTTTTTCTTTTCCAGAGTGTTTTCCAACCAAATGCTTTGAATTTGATCCTTAACTTCGATTTTAGGGAGCAAATCAATCCAGGCCTGGGCTTACTGAAAAATTCCTCTTTTGTGAAAAGCCCTAATTTCCAGTAGTAGTGTTAGGTCCAAAACTGAAAAACCTCAAAATTCTATTCTGCTCTGATAGAAAGATGTGCCCTAGGGAGGAGAGTTATTCCAACCTTCTTTTGCTGAAAATCTGTGGAGAGATATCCACAAAGTAGGAATCCCTAGTTCCCGTAGTTGCACAGTGTCTTCTTCTTAGGTTAGCTCTGATACCATGTTAGTTTTTAATCATTCAAGCTAGCATTATGTTAGGATCTTTAACTGGGAGAACAACAAGTACAACAATCAAACACAAGAGACAATTAACATAGTGTTTTTCCTCTGGGAAACCATAAATGGAGAAAACCCTGCAACTTCCTCAGAGATAGAATCAACACCAAAAGTAAAACCCCCAAAACAATAAGATGATCTCCCGAAGGTAGTAACCTCTTTCTTCCTTGCCCAGTGTCTTTCTCTTCCTCAGCTATGCGCTACAACTGAGTGTGGATGAGTGTCTGTTAAATAGAGAGGCTAGCTCTATATTTATACTAATTCTGTTGATGTATATGTAACTTCGGAATGTATTCTTCTATATATTTTATATTATTGTAACCCGATGTTTATTCCGGGATGTTTCTATTATGTATTTGAGTCATGTGGTCATGCCCCGATGTTCCGATCGGGAGGATTATAATGTAAACAAGTCATATCAAGACATTGGGTAAGTCCCCACTATTTATGGGGCACTTGAGTTATTATACACTAATTAAGGTGTAGGCTCGAATAGTAATTATTAGGTTGAGTGCACTTCAAGTCAACGGAAGAATATAAATAGAGAGTGAGCGTCTCTCTATTTATCACTTGTGACTTAGCTCTCTTTCTCTCTAAAGTATGGCGCACCTTTGGAGAAGGAAATTCTTTGGCTTGACAGAAGACAGAAGGCTGCTATTGTGTTGGGAGGTAATCTTACTGTTTTGGGATCACATCTTGTGGTGATACTATCTTAGAGGAAGTTGAGGGGTTTTCTCCATTTATGGTTTCCCCTCCTAAAATCTTTGTGTCTCTTGTCTCTTGTGATGTGCTTATGTGATTGCTGTGCTTGTTATTCTCTCAGTGAAAAGATCTTATCATAATGCTAGCTTAAATGATGAAAAACTAACATGGTATCAGAGCTAACCTGAGAAGAAGACATTGTGCAGCTACAGGAACTAGGGATTCCTATTTTGTGGATCTTCCTCCACATATTTTCAGCAAAATTATGCTAGGATGTCTCTCCATTGAAGGGTGCATCTTTCTGTCGATACATAATTCAATTTCAAGCATTTTCAGTTTCGATGTGGAAATTAGGGCTTTCTACAGAAGAGGAATTTTTGGGTGAGACCAACATAGGATTTTTCTCCTCATCAAAACCGAAATTTAGAGACCTGGATCAGTAAATTTGGTTGGGTAAATCTCTGGGAAAGTCAAACCCTAGTTTGACCCTGAGCTAGGAGAAACCCTAAATACTAAAACTGCTAATTTATAGTACAGTCGCTATATTCCGAGATTGGAGAAGTCTCAGAAGCTGAAAATTGCAGGGGCTGAATAAAACATCCTGATGAACACTGTGTCCAAAGGGACGCCTCTGATTCGGTGTATTCCAGGAGATATGATCTCTCCAAGTTAGGGTTCCAGCCCCTTCCAGAAATCATCCATAAACAGGACACCTGGGGAGATCTGCAATATCCTAGGATACAAAGGTCCAAATGGAATTCCTGAAGATGTTCCAGAAATTTCACGGACTGTACGTTCTATGGTACAAAGGCTAGACTCAGAATATTAACCAGTGACACGTGGCATGCCGTACAACTTCGCTGTTCTGAACAGTCCTGTAACAGGTGACCTTGGGAAAAGGATCATAAATTCCAAATGGTGAAACCAATTCTGATTAAAAATATGGTGTTGGATCAGTTACATGCGAGGTTACCTCAGTGGGAAATTTCACACATATAGGATCCGTAATTGTGGAGATATTACAGAAACAGTAACAGGAATTTCTGCAGAAGAAATCAGTAAATTAGGGCTTCCTGTTCCGGGAGCTTCCCTCCACTGTTTTCAGAAAAGGAGTACATTGGACAGCTCCATTTGAAGAGATCTATTTGTTTATCCAATCAGATCTAAAATATTCCAAGTTTTGAAAATTAGGGTTTCTGCGACAAACCCTAGATCAACAAACTCCGGGACAAGGACAGACACCTCAAATCGGTAAGATCTAATCCTTTGCTATTTCCAGTTGAGGTTCTCATTTCAATATGATATATCACATCAGATTGGTGACAAGCTTGGGGAAGTTGACAACTTCCAAGACTAGAAGTATATGATCTCTCTGAAGAAAATGGAGTGGACACCTACATGAGTATAGAGGTTTCAGTTTCAGAGGGAGACGAGGCCAAAGAAGACATCATGCTCATGCTGCAGAGGATGATGAACCATCCAGAAAGAGATCTAGATATGAAAGTGAAGATTC